>CM040911.1:20771083-20848583 GCA_023029165.1 Gobiocypris rarus
TGCTACCGCCAGATACAAAGATCGGCTGAATGGATTCAAAAACGGTAAAACTCAACTATTTAACTCTTGGGGACTTGGAAAATGAGCCTATTTAAAAAAAAAAGTGGAGTGTTCCTTTAATCTTTCTATTCATCAAATCATTCTTAAAATGTATCAATGGTCCGACAAAAATATTAAACTGTTTTCAACATTGATAATATTTCAATGTTTTGTGAGCTTCAAAATCAGCTTATTACAATGATTTGATGAAGGATCATGTGACACTGAAGACTGGAGTAGTGATGCTGAAAAAGCTTTGATCACAGAAATAAATTACATTTTACAATATATTTGAATATAAAATAGAATAGTTATTTTAAATTGTAATAATATTTCAAAATATTACTGATTTTACTGTATTTTTATCAAATAAATGCAGCCTGGGTGTGGATAAACTTTTACTGACCGCAAACTTTTAAATGGTAGTGTACAAAAATATTCTGAAGATACATTGAATGTTTGTTATTAATATATGAGTGCTTGGAGAAAAATAACATACTGTGGAAATAAATGGAAAGTGAATAGAATGTAATTAGATTTGTACTGAATTGGGTGACAAAAATGCAATTGAATGAAGGAGGTACTTCATCTGATCAGACCAAGTGTGCCGCACACATCCTGAAAAGTGAAGCCAAAGCGACGTGATCGCACCCAGGTGGTTGGTCCCAGTATAAACCCCGCCCCCTTCATGCATACTAATGGGATGCGAGACAAACTATACAATCAATCGTCATTTTAGGTCGTTTTTTATCACGCTGATGTTAGTTCAAGTGTTGTTTTTTTAAATAAGTTAGGTTTTAGTTAGTTATTTGATGCCATAAAAACAGGGGTGTGACATCATGATTGACAGCTGAGATTGAGATTGACTTTTTTCAGGATTTTCGGGGGGAGATTTGAGCTTTAGCTTTAATTTCTACATTTTAATTTCTTAATTTCACACTGACATAGTGAGCTTTGATATCGCGGCTCTACTTCCTGCTCGCTACTGCACAGACGCAGGTCCCAAATCAGTACGAGATGTCTGCGCCATATTCGGACATCGGCGGTTTCACTTTTCTCCAATGGAAGACAGTGAAGAGGCGTCGACTATCTTTTTTTACAGTCTATGTATCAGACACAGCCTTTATGGCAGGTTCGAAAATCAACTATATACACAAATGCATAAAATATTTCTCTCAAACAGCCTATTTATTATTTCTTGTTAAGCAGTTAAATTGAACTGATGTGTTTAAAGCCATTAAACGTCAGTTCTGGTCGATTAGTGTTTCTGTAGAGAACTTTCACCTTTACCAGACAGCAAAATTAAGAGCTATTTAACGGCTGTTAAATCTTAGCTGTTACGGCGGGGATATTCAGCACTGCTGTTAAAATGAGATACACAGTCTTGCTGGTCTAACACGGTTTAAGATGCCCTTTATGAACCCTTAAACGACTTTCAGGAGAGAATCTCTAAATAAAAGTTCAAATCATCTAAGTAACTACCATGGAGTAACTATTTAATGTTTAATTGCTCTGTGCTCTGTTGAACACGGCAGTAAAATACCCCGAGAGGTGATTTTACCCACAATGCTCTCATTTCCTAAGGAGAGTAAAGATGTTGGGGTAGCTCAAATCTGTTTGTATATTTGCCTCTTTCTTCCCCTCTGGTGTGTATTATGATACGGTGTGCAGTTCTTTGAGCCAGTTTGTGCCGCTGGGTTGTGAGAAGTGTATTAGAGTCTGTTTGACCTTTGAGTTTGCCTCGAACTAAAGGATTTAAACGTTATGAAAGTGTGGACTGTAGGGAAGGAGACAGGCAAAGAGGGTCTGAGAGAGAGAGAGAGAGAGAGAGAGAGAGAGAGAGAGAGAGAGAGAGAGAGAGAGAGAGAGAGAGAGAGAGAGAGAGAGAGAGAGAGAGAGAGAGAGAGAGAGAAAGTAACCTATTCTCAGTAGAACACATGCTTGCGACACAAAGTTTACATAGTTTACATGCTGTGGGCTATGATTTAATTAAAGGAAGGTTCACCTAAATATTAAAATCAAAACGTGTGTGACTCACTCTGAAGACTAAATATTTTTTTCCATGCAAATATAATGAATAGGGATCTTTTCATCTTTTAGGCTTCAAAACTATATATAGTATTTTATTTATATATATATATATATATATATATATATATATATATATATATATATATATATATATATATATATATATATATATATATATATATATATATATATATATATGTATATATATATATATATATATATATATATATATATATATATATATAGTATTATATGTGTATGCGTTTACATAAATATATTTTTTACTTATTATTATTTACTTAATTAGATATTTATTATATTAGATAGATAGATAGATAGATAGATAGATAGATAGATAGATAGATAGATAGATAGATAGATAGATAGATAGATAGATAGATAGATAGATAGATAGATAGATAGATAGACATGACAGATAAATCAATATTCAGTAAACAATTCATGGTACAACACAAACAACAATTAGCAACTAAACTGCTTGTGTCACAATGTTTACTTTAGTTTCAGTGTGTGTGTGTGTGTGTGTGTGTGTCAGAGCTTCTGAGTATGTATGTGTGTGTGTGTGTGTGTGTGTGTGTGTGTGTGTGTGTGTGTGTGTGTGTGTTGTGCGTGGTAAATCTAGTTAAAAATACTGCTCCTGCTGGTGGCAGCACAGTCTAAATCATGATCACATAAAGGTTGAGCTTAATCGAAATTCTGTTCAGGCCAAGAAGTGTGTTTCTGTGTTTGTTTGTGTGGGTGTGTGTGCGTGTGAAAAGCATGAATTATAGAACAAGGCAGCTCCCTAATTCAATGTTATGAGTTTTTGAGCGCCTAATTTACAAGTGTGTGCTGCTTAAGAGCATGTGCAAGGTGCGTATGTGCGTGATTGTGTGCGCAATCTGTTTCTTGTCACCAAGCAAGGTGTTCTACACTGCCTGAATATAAAAGTATATTTAAAGCTGGCTGAGCTAGATGCTGATAAGGAGGAGGTTTATATTTGCCCTTTTGAAAGACGCTATCCACCTAAACTACTGCTTTCGGAAATGTCACTGTATTATGTTTCGTGAAGTGAAGTGATGCGCTTCCCTATCGCAAATCCGCACCAGTATAATTTGCATGCAGTTGCATCACAGCTTTAAAAAAATCCTTATAAAACGAGTGTGGTTTTGCTCTCCAGCAAAAAGAAAGTCTGCGTCTTCCCGCAAAATCCAGCTAGTAGCCCTAGAGCGAATAATCCATTATCAGGGAAGGATGAATGAGGTGTAATTACTGTGGACTTCTGACATACCATAATAGCGTTGCTCTACATTATGCTTACATGCAGAACAGGGCATCAGAAAAATAGGCTATGTTTAAACTGAGAGCACGGTATTAGGGCACCCTAACTATATGTGCTTGTTGAACATTTTTTAAAACCATGCGCATGAAAAGGCAGTTTGTCTTCTCTCTTGTGTGTGTGTGTGTGTGTGTGTACAGGGTTGGAGCTGATGTTTGTCTAAGGTAACTGCATGGTTGTTGCTTGATTTTATGCACATGTAAATGGAGGAAGCTGAAATAGCCAAACCGGGGAAAAAAAAGAACATTTACTCATCCTCCTTCTCATTCCAAACCATTTTCTGTGGAACTCAAAGACATTGTGAGGAATACTGTTTTTGTCCAATGAAAGGCAATAGCGTCCAAAACAACAATGATCTCCATTGACTTTCATTGTATGAACAAAAAAAACATTATGTGTACCACAAAAGTCAGAAGTCAGTCAAAAGGGTTTGGAAGAACAGGTGGGTAAGTAAACGATGGCATACTTTGTTGTTGTTGTGTAAACTACCCCTTACATATCTTACTCAGTGTTGCTTCTCTAGAAAATGTATCTTGTTTCAAAGGTTTTTTTGTCATATTTTAAAACATGATTTTTGGCCAGTTCCAATAGTTCTTACCTGTAATATGATAGGTGACTTGTCTGTTTCCAGGTGAGCTGTCATTGTCCCGTGTGTTAAGTACTGCCACCACTTCACCAGGTGCATCACTCTCACGTACGCTTCCGAAGTAACGGGGCTGAAGAAACTGCGGTGTGTTGTCATTGGAGTCACTCACTGCTATAGTTATAGTAGTTGAGGACGATTGGCTAGCAGGATCTCCTAGGTCAAATGCCCAGACTGTAAGACTGTGGGCTGGGCTCTGTTCATGGTCCAGCCCTTTCAGTGTTGATATCCAACCAGAGCTGCTGTCAATTGTAAAGTAGGCACCATGTTCTTCAATGTCCTCACCGCCAGAGCCGCCGAGCAGCCCAGGTGGAGCAAGACTGTACGTCACCTGACCATTAGCTGCCCAATCAGGATCCAAAGCTCGCACTTGAAGAATCCTAGTTCCAGGAGAAAGACCCTCAGTGACAGATGCTTCATAGGTATCTGACTCAAATGCAGGTTTGTTATCATTGACATCTTGTACTTTGACCTCCACGTCCACAGCCGAAACAGCATCCAACCGTCCCTGCTGCAACATTGCAATCACTTTAAAATGATAGGCCTGTGTCAGCTCTCGGTCCAGTGCTTTGTCTAGTTTGATCATGCCACTTTCTTTGTCTACCACAAACACTCCATCACTGTTACTCTCTGGAGTCTGTCCGATCACCGCTGAGAAGCTTACTGGTAAGGAAGAGTGGCTAGTCGAGGTGTGTAGATGCACCGCTCCAAGCAAGGAACCAATAGGCATGTCCTCTGGCACAGTAAAGGAGAATTGTGGTTGGCTGAAAGAAGGTATGTGGGCATCGGCGGACAAAACATGTATGTAGACTGACACAAGGGAATGTCTAACAGGTGCACCTCCATCAGAGGCTTTAACAAAAAAGGACAAGACAGACCCACGCAAAGAGGCAAAGTTGCCTTTGGTGACAATCCAGCCACTGTCCGGGTCGATATCCAGAAGTTCAGTAACCTGTAAGCTGGCCTCACTGTACAGACTGTAGCTCACTTGTCTGTTGGCACCTTGATCTACATCCCAAGCTTGCACTTGCATCACAAGGGTACCTGGTTCAACCTCAGATCGCACGCTTGCATGGTACTCTGAGGAGCCAAACAGTGGAGTGTTATCATTCTCGTCAAGTACAGTGACCCGGACACTGCAATATCCAGATCGGCCACCTGCATCCACAGCTGCAATGGAGAGCACCATCTCACTTCGTTCTTCCCGGTCCAGACGTTCAAGAGTCGTAATTTGTCCACTGACATCAATACTGAACAAGTCTCGAGCAGCATCTGAGAGCAGCACATACCTCACGTCCCCAAATGGCCCAGGATCAGCATCTTGCGCCCTGATCACGATGACCTTTGATCCCACTGGTGCATTCTCCCGCACATCGGCCTCGTACATGCCTTGGGTGAACTGGGGGGCATGCAGATTAGCTCGCTCTACTCTAACATGCACTTGCGCCGTACTAGTGAAGACACCATCTGAAACGCTTACGTTCAAGGTGATGGCAGAAGGCATGCGCTGCATGCGTCGCTGGCCACTCAGGGTGAGGACACCGGAGGCGGCATCTAGCTCAAACAGCATCCTTTCATTTCCAGACACCAGACCATATTGCAAGCGTTCTGCGTCTGAACGGTCTGCGTCAGAGGCCTGTATGCACGTAACAAAGTGCCCTTTGGGTGCCAACTCATTGACTGAGGCTTCATATAGCAGTTGGTTAAACACTGGAGCGTTGTCGTTGGTGTCCGTGACATCGACTGTGACCCAAACTTCACTGCTCAATGGGGGAAAGCCATTATCCGTTGCCTTGACAAGAAACACATAACGCTGGATGGTCTCATGGTCCAGGGAGCGAGCGGTCAGAATTAGACCACTGCTGCTGTCAATGTGGAAGTGGTCAGTGCTGTTTGTATGGTCTGGAATGATTTGGTACCGTATAGCTGCATTTTTCTTGGAGTCGCTGTCCGTTGCGAGCACCTGCAAGGCCGCAGTACCAATCATGGCAGATTCTGAAATGACGGCTTTGTACGAGGGTCGCTCAAACACTGGAGGGTTGTCATTGACATCCAAAACAGTAACTTCAACATCCACTTCTGCACGAGCACCTGTGAGGCAGTCTGTTGCTCTAACGATGAGTCTGTGGGCAGGGCTGGTCTCATAGTCAAGGGCAGCGATGACACTAATGACCCCCGTGTCAAATCCAATGGAGAAAAGCGTTCCGGGGTCACCGTGCTTGATTGTGTAAAGGACACTCTGGCCTTCAGGGCTGCTGGCGTTTATTCCGATAATTGGAGTCCATACTGGTACATCTTCGCTCACTTTTACAGAGTAAAATGGTCGGTCGAATACTGGCATTGCTCTGTTTACCACTGTAACAGGAAAGGTGACTGATGAGGACAGAGGTGGTGTTCCCATGTCACGGGCGAACACCAGAACCTGATATTCCACACTGGAGAGATCAGCCTCGAAAGCTCTGCGTAAGCGAAGCTCGCCACTCACACGGTCCATCTCGAAATGTCCCAGTTCATCCTGTAGAAAGTAGCTGACCTCTCCATTTTGTCCTTTGTCCCGGTCCACTGCCGTCACTCGAAATATTGCCGTCCCAGGTTCCGCTTCTACTTGCACAGCAGCATAGTATGGCAATCCAACAAAAACAGGAGCATTGTCGTTAACATCGGTGACTTGAACTCGGACCAGTGCCCTTGCAACACGGAGACGATCTTCCTCACGGCCCGCTTGTACCAAAAGTCCATATTCCTCCTTTTCCTCCCTGTCCAACGGGACTCCAACAGTTTCAATGGCACCGGAAGTTGGCCTGATGCGAAATTTCCCACCTGCATTCAGCAAAGTATAGCGTAGTGGTTCATTCAACTTGTTCCCTAGTGCTGTAACCACAGCAACTGTTGTTATATTGTCATTGTTCTCCTCAATGTTAGAAGTGTAGACATTTTGAGTAAAAGCCAGCCCACTGTCCAGAGCCTCATGTACCAGGACAGTAACCAGAGTGGTGCTAGAGAAGCGTCCGTCTGAAACACGGATGTTAAAGCGAAATCGTTCTTTGCTAAATGTACTGTTTCTCACAGTCAACAGTCCAGTGCTTGGCTCAATGCTGAAATGTTCTAAGCTGCCGTCTGTCAACGAGTAGGTGAGCTCTGATTGGCCATTACCATCAGGATCAGTAGCAAGAACTTGTAGGGCTTCTACACCTTCATACGTTGGGAGCAGAAGGACAGCTTCATAGGAATCCTGGGAAAATTTAGGCGGACAGTCGTTAACATCTTGCACCTCAATAGTCACTTCTGCAGGCCGCTCAGCTGAGAGCTGAGGATGCCCGCTGTCTCGGACGTTAACATGGAAACGGAATGTAGGTGTGGTTTCATGGTCAAGCTGAGCAATTGTCCTTATGGATCCAGTCCCGGCATCTACTGCAAAGAAGCGCCTGGCAGATTCCTCCATGATCTGGTACACTAACAGGGCATTATGGTTGCGGTCAGCGTCGGTTGCTCGTATAACCAGCGGTTGTCCATCGTCACTTTGCACAACATTGTTAAGCCCAGCGCCTTCGCTGATACTTCCATGGTAATGCAGCTGTTGGAACACTGGTGCGTTGTCGTTTTGGTCGAGAACTGTAACTGTTATTGTAGCATTTGAGGCCTGTCCAGCCATGTTGCTTGCAGTGACTGTTAGCACGTATGAAGGAACTGTCTCAAAGTCCAGTGATTTCTGTGTAGTGATTACTCCACTGTACTGGTTTATGCGGAATGTCCTATGACCATTGCCGTGGCGAATGTCATAGGTAAGGGTGGACAGACTTAGAGCGTTCACTGTGATGACTGAAGCTCCTATGGCAGCACCTTCTGAAATCTCTGCCTGATATTCACTTTGGGGAAACTTGGGACCAGCGTTATCGGACAAGGTGACAGCGATTCGGACGACAGCTGTTGATGATAATGCTGGAGAACCATTATCAGTTGCTTTGACAGACAAGACGTAGTGACCAATGTTTGACAGGTCCAGCTCCCGAGCCAATGAGATGATGCCCAAAACAGGATCAATCCGGAATGTGTTCCCTGTGTTCCCTAAATTAAAAAAAGAGAAAAAAAGATTATAAGAAAAAAAAGATCTTACAGATATACTGTTATTATAATTATGGGGAAAATGTTAATATGGAAAATATGTTGTGACAAAAAAACGAAACAAAATCAAAATTATTCATCTTCAAAAATGTATCCATGTATGCTGGGTATTCTATTAAGGTCCAACTTATTAATTAAAAGTTGGTAAAGAAATTAAAATGTTTATGATTATGGTTTATGGCTTATATCTATCCCAACAGGTCCAAGTCTTTACACGAGACAAATTGAGTTAAGTGTGTCCATTCAGTGAAGTGTGTCCAGACTTTGGTAGTGTATGTGAGCGTGTGCATACCTGAGTCAACGCTGTAACTGATTTGTGCATTCTGGCCCTTGTCCTTATCGAGTGCAGTCACAGTGAGAACAGCCGATCCCAGTGCAGCTGATTCATACACTTGTCCATCATACATCACCATGGTGAAAAGAGGGGCGTGGTCATTCACATCCTCTACACCGATCAGGACACGAGCAAGGCTACGTCTGTACGGGAACTCTTGATCTTTCACCTAGTATGGAAAGAAATTAAGAAGAAAGCAAAAAGACAGAGATAGTGAGAAATAAAAAGCAATATCCAACACAAACAAGGAGCAACACACACACACACACACTCAAAACAAACTCAAACTCACTCACTGCCAGACGGAGTGGATAACATCTCTCTCTGGATTATAATAACAAATTTCATCTGTTTGCAGGCAGCAGGAATATCCATGTGCTTATTAGATATGACACTCACTGTCTCTCACCCTCGTCAGGGGAGTGTGGAAACAAGGAGTGATACAGATCAGATCAATAATTAGATCACAGTGGAGGAACGACACAGGTGCAGACGACATTAAACTAGTGACGGCTGCCAAACGAAAGGAGCAATCTCCTGTTCCTGTCATACCTGCACTCAAGCATGGAGAGCCGAAAGGAGGGAGGCACACCACGCACACTAATAATACCTCTCCTGTTTTATCCATCTATTGAGAGTTATATTGTTCTCTCTAAAATAAATAAAAAAATGTAATTAAATTAAATAAATAAATATATAATAAAATAAATAAATATTAAACAAACAAACAAACAAACACATTTAGTTAATAAATAAACAAACAAACAAACAAACAAATAAACAAATAAACAAATAAATAAATAAATAAATAAATAAATAAATTGGTTACATATCTATATATCTGTGAGGGCGCTTATTAGTCCAAATATTTAAACTTTTGGATTAAAAATAAATAATAATAATAAAAGTACATTTTTAATTTTAATTTTTTTTAATTTATGAGGCTGTTTATTGGTCCAAGCCTTTATATTTTTGAAAACAGATGAATTAAATAAAGTCATTAATGTCACCATAAATTGTATGCAGTATTTTCATAACATCCATGTGATTATAAAGAAAGCATTGCCTGGATTACCATGATGGTGAGGATGTGCTGGGTTCGGCTCTCGTGGTCCAGTCGGCGAGCCGTGTAGATGATTCCGCTGTTCGAGTCGATGCGGAAGAGGCGCATGCTGCTGGGGTCAACGCTGCTCTGGAGGCTAAAGGTCAAACGGTGACGCTCGTCGCGGTCAGATGCCAACACTTGAACCACCTCCGTATCCGGGGGCGTGTCCTCTGTGATTGTGATGTCATAGGTGGGCTGGGAAAAAATGGGTGGGTTGTCGTTGTTGTCCAAAACAGTTATGTGGACCTGTAAAAAAAGAAAGAAAGAAAAAAGAAGTCAACATGAAATATAGTGCAACAGTGTCCGCCCTCTTTTTCAGCGGCACTGGTTCTGGAAGTTTTATTTCCATTAGGGATTTTAAAATAGTCCTCATTAAAGAGTTATAAGGCATGAACCAAGCCAACCAGCAAAAGGACTAAAAGACAAAAATACAAGACTGTGTAGGCCAGGGAGGGAAGGAGCCACAATCCCATGAAGCATTGCGAACAGCATAATCAAATTAAAAACAATGGAGATATATAAAACTACTAATTTATGAATGTTGATTTTATGTAAAAAAAACAATATATATTTAAGTTTATTAAGTTTATTTTAAATAAATGTATTGCAAAATATCAAAATATACATGTACACACACACATTAAATATAAATATTTTATATAAATATGCTTTTTCCATAAATAATGTGTGTATATACATAATAATTACACCGTAAAAACACGAGATGTAAACACAAACATTTATTTTGGATGCGATTAATCGCGATTAATCATTTGACAGCACTAATATTAATATATTAATTTTATATAGAAATATTAATACTAAATATGAATATAAAATATTGGCATAACGATAAATTCTGATAATAAATATATAATATTTCTATAAAATATTTCTGAATGAGTGGAGATAAATGCTGATAATATTATATATAATATAATATATTACTGGAGTAACGTTAGATACCATTTACATTAAATACAAATATACTGCCGTTTACTAAACGATTGATTGGGTAGACAAAATTACGGAAATCACCAAATAATTTACTGTGGCAATAGTGTAGGGGTAAGACGTATGGCATTAAGTTTTGACGCAAATTGATCTGAATTGAATCCGCCTTTTACAGAACTCACTCTACTCCCTTTTCCCATCACATATCAGATCGGAAAGGCATTTTCAATAAAATATTAGAAAAGTGGAAATAAAGCGTCTAACATGTGTTTACCATTAAGTGTTTATCGGTTATTTGTATGTAAACAGACATGTGCTGAATTTGAGACAATAAAAGTGTGAGTCCCACCCACACACAATGGTTCCAAGGCCATGTATGTATATATTGAAAATAAACAAATATATATATATATATATATATATATATATATATATATATATATATATATATATATATATATATATATATATATATATATATATATATATATATACACATACATACAAACATTTAAGTGTTTTGAGAATGTAGAGAGATCGATTACATATTCGCAGTGTATCATGTGAGTGGGCGGAGCTAAATATATCTTTTTTTCAACTCTCTGATTGGTGTAATTTTCTGTACAGCATCTTGGGTAATGTAGTTTTTCACTAGGAATTCCGCAGTTAAACAAGATTATTTTAAAAACAAACTGAAATAATGTGGACTATCATCTCCAGCAGAATCAACTGAAAATAAATATGAAATACTACATCCAAATATGAATACTACAATAGTATGGAAATTATACTAAAATAATAGTCCTACTTTCAAATTCATGGTTGTGAATGATTCACTGGTGAACATTAGCCTACAAAAAAAAAGAAAAATCCTTTAATTTGAAAATGCCATTGTGCAAGTTTGACCACATCTAAGCCACGAAGAAGCCTCGTAGACACTGATGAGTTGGCAATTTTTTTTACATTTGTTTGTTTTTTATACAAGCCTGATACATAATGAAATGAACTTAATGAAAGTCACATGACTTGTACACACACGCACTATGAGTGTCTGAACAAATCAAAGTTAAATGCTAAATGCTAAAATGGAAACAAATTGTCTGACGCAAGTGCTGAGTCGTCGCTAACTTGTATTAATAGCCACAGCAGTCGGCGGAGCACGCAGGCAGTGTGAGCGCACATAGTTGTGCGTGTCTGTGATCGAACCGCATTGGCTGATCTAATTATAAAGTAATAACAGACGTGTACTTCCGTCTCACACTCGCCCTAGCGGAGACACGCTGAGATCCATCTGTGTGTGTGTGTGTGTCGCAGACCGTGAATGAATGTGTATGAAAGTGAGTGAGAGATGGTGCTTTATAGAGAACAAGTCTTAGAAAAGAATACAATTGCTTTCATCATTTCTTTTCCGTTTGTCCTTTCTCTGACCCTCCGTCCGGCACTCTTTGTTCGTGTGTGCGCGTGTGTGTAGTTTATGTGTTTTTAAATGAGTGCATTTGCATGTAACGGAGTGTGTGTCCACGAAGTGTTGTTTAATACGCAGTTGACTGAATTTAAATGAGTAATCTTTTGTGTTTACGTTCTTGTGCATGAGTGTGTATATGTTAATTTCCTTTGTATATATAGTGATTAAATAAACTGAATTAATGTGACAGCGCTTCCTGTCGTCTCCCTAGTCCAAACACTGCGGCAGCTTCTACTCTGGATCGATCATTCATTTTTCCTCACTCTCACACAATTTTTCCTTTCGGGATGGATCGTGTCCTTTAAACTCTGACCTTCAAGCACATATTACACCGCGGAGACCCGTATCCATGGCAACCAAGCTATCAATCCGATTGGACCTTGACATCAGGGATAGGCAATCTGAACGATGACAGACGCTATCAATCAAACCCTCACCATCAAACATCAGCATCAATCATGGACTAAACAGCTGCTGTCAAGCACACAAACACTGTAAGTGTGTTTCAAATCCTAGCGAGCTCTCTGCTTCCCAACACGTCAAACGACAGGAAGAAACATGATCATAAACTCAGTGGGAAAAAAGGTGTACAAGTGGAGAAATGTTGATTATAAATTGTAATGAATATAAATATGTCATTATTAATAAATATAAATCAAATATTAATTATATTAACATAATATTAACATTAAATATTGGCATTTGAGTAGAGATCCATGCTGATTATAAACATTATAAACATAAACAAATTATGAATTATATTACTATATACTATTAATATTATAAAAATGTGTTGTTTGAGTAGAGAGACTTGCTGACTATAAATATGAATTAATATAAATAGATTATTATGTATTAAATAAAATATTAAATATATATTCACAATAGTAATATAACATTGGTAAATGAGTAGAGATCAATGCTGATTATAAATATTAATTATTAATACAAATAAAATATTAATTATTAATATAAGGATAATAATACAACATATTGGTGTATGAAAGGAGAGACATGCTGACTATAAATATTAATTAATATAAACTGATTAATTATATAAATCAAATATGACTTACATTAACATAATATTAATATAAAATATTAGAGATAAATTAATTAACTAATATAAACAAACATTTATATAAATAAAATATCAATTATATTATTATTATGCAATAAATAATAATAATATAAAATATTGGTGTATGAGAGGAGAGACATGTTGATTATAAATAATAATTAATATAAATATATAAGTAGTAAGAAATATAATTATCTAAATATGAATTGCATATAGAAATATTAATACAAAAATATTAATATAAAATATTGGCATGTCGATAAATGCTGATTATGAATATTTATTATAATAAACATATAAACATTAATACAAAATTAAATATTAATTATATTAATGTATACTACTACTAATAATAATAATATAAAATATGGTGTATGAGCGCCTGAGCAGAGAGACATACTGACTATAAATATGAATTCATATAAATAAATTAACATTAATTAAACAAAATAATGAAATATATATTCACAATATTAATATAAAAATTGGCATATGAGTAGGTATCAATGCGGATTATAAAAATTAATTCATATAAATATATTAAAATTAATATATGAAAATATGAACAATATTAATATGTAATATATTATAATAATACTATAAAATATTGGTGTATGAGGAGAGCCGTGCTGATTATAAATACAAATGTATATAAATACATTTATATACATTAATTAAATAAAATATTACTTATATTAACACAATATTAATATAAAATATTGGCATATGAGTAGAGAACAATGCTGATTATAAATATTAATTAATATAAACAAACATTTACATATCTAAAATATGAATTATATTATTATGCAACAAATAATATAAAATACTGGTGTATGAGAGATGATTAATTAATATAAGTATGTAAGTAGTAATTAATATAAATACCGAAATATTAATTTTAGATAGAAATATTAATACTTAATATGAATATAAAATACGAAGAAACGAGAAATGCTGATAATAAATATTAATTATATGAATATATAATATTTCTATAAGATATTGGTGTATGACTGGAGATAAATGCTGATTTTATTGTGTGTGTGTGTGTGTGTGTGTGAGTGTGTGTGTGTGTGTGTGTGTGTGTGTGTGTGTGTGTGTGTGTGTATTTACCTGAGTGTACGCTATATTAGTCCCATCTGTAACCTCCACAGTGAGGTTGTAAAACGATCGCTGCTCGGCGTCCAGAGGTTTAGCAATGACGATAGTGCCGACACCTTTCTCAACATCAAACATACTGTCCAAGTCACCGCCTTACACGGAAAGAGAAAACATGATTAAACACAAGAACTCTCTCTATGTTACACACACACACACAAAATTCACACCACTGCAATACTCATGTACACCAAATGGGGGCACTACAGGGTTTTAAAGTGCAAAACATAAATTGGATGGGATTTCCTCATTATATCCCCACACACACACACACACACACACAAATAACACACACATCCTCATGTGTAATGCACACATATTAAAAATACACAGTACCAACATATTTAATACACACGCACAATAGACACACATATAGAATAGACAAGTTACTATAGTGTAATTGACACACCTACATATGTCAAACACTCACACAATATATGCAGACATACACTCACATGTGTGACAAAAAGGATTCCTCCATCGTCTAAGACTTTACCTTTATTTTTCTACACAACCTCCACAACAAGTAGGCCTACGTGCACAAACGGTCTAACACAACACATGCCGTCCATACACTCACAGCGCTCTCAGAATCAGCTCTAATCAGACGCACAGACCATTACACACTTACAGAAGAGACGGCAAACATACACTGAAGAAACAGCTGTCTTCACGCAGCAGACGTTGAGTATGAAAGATACATCTGTGAATATTTACTCACCCTCATGTCAATGCAAACCGACTTACTTTCTTTTGTGAAACACTGTAAATCACAGCTCCAAACTGTTACTGTAAATCATAGATCTCAACTATAGCAAAAAAAACCCCACCCAAATATTCAACTCTGCAGCATCTTGATTAGTCACATGACAATAACTAATGCTGTTTGCCATCAGTGATTTCAGTCCTGATGCCATATGCCTTTTGAGGCATTTTTAAAGGCAGGGATGCACAATATTGTTCATCCAATATTGTCAATAGTTAAAAAATTACAATTTATTTATTTTTCATTATTTTAATTATAATCTGATATTCCATATTTATTGGCCAATAATATGTATTTAATTCCCCCTATTGTATTATTACTTTTGCCTTTATTACCACTTAAAATGACAATGATAGATTATGGCCATTAAAACTGAGAAAACTTAATGAGAGTGCAGAGTGCATCTTTTTTAATGAAATACATGAAACCATATATCAGAGTGAAAGGCACAATGGCCCAGTAGTGCACAACACAACAACATTTAAGAAGCAAACATAACTTCACAACACAATGAAATCAAGCCAAAACACAACGGAAAAGCCACAACACACCGAAAAAGCCACAACACAATGAAATCAAGCCACAACACACCGAAAAAGCCACAACACACCGAAAAAGCCACAACACACCGAAAAAGCCACAACACCCCGAAAAAGCCACAACACAATGAAATCAAGCCACAACACAACTAAAAGCCACAACACAATGAAATCAAGCCACAACACAATGAAATCAAGCCACAACACACCGAAAAAGCCACAACACAACTAAAAAGCCACAACACAATGAAATCAAGCCACAACACAACGAAATCAAGCCACAACAACAAAATCAAGCCACAACACACAGAAAAAGCCACAACACAACGAAATCAAGCCACAACAACAAAATCAAGCCACAACACACAGAAAAAGCCAAAACAAAATGAAATCAAGTTACAACACACTGAAAAAGCCACAACACAATGAAATCAAGCCACAACACAATGAAATCAAGCCACAACACAACTAAAAGCCACAACACAATGAAATCAAGCCACAACACAATGAAATCAAGCCACAACACACCGAAAAAGCCACAACACAACTAAAAAGCCACAACACAATGAAATCAAGCCACAACACAACGAAATCAAGCCACAACAACAAAATCAAGCCACAACACAACTAAAAAGCCACAACACAACGAAATCAAGCCACAACAACAAAATCAAGCCACAACACACAGAAAAAGCCAAAACAAAATGAAATCAAGTTACAACACACTGAAAAAGCCACAACACAATGAAATCAAGCCACAACACAAAAAAACACAAAACAATTAAATCAAGCCACAACAAAACGAAATCAAGCCACATCACAACAAAAAGCCACAACTCAATGAACTCAAGCCACAACACAGCAAAAAGCCACAACACAACAAAATCAAGCCACAACACAACAAAATCAAGCCACAACACAACGAAATCAAGCCACAACACAACAAAATCAAGCCACAACACGCAGATTATGTTTAATTAATATTTCATTTCGATATACAACGGTTACATACACGAAATCAAGCCACAACACAACGAAATCAAGCCACAACACAACGAAATCAAGCCACAACACAACAAAATCAAGCCACAACACAACGAAATCAAGCCACAACACAATGAAATCAAGCCACAACACAACAAAATCAAGCCACAACACAACGAAATCAAGCCACAACACAGCAAAGAAACCACAACACAATGAAATCAAGCCACAACACAACGAAATCAAGCCACAACACAACAAAATCAAGCCACAACACGCAGATTATGTTTAATTAATATTTCATTTCGATATACAACGGTTACATACACGAAATCAAGCCACAACACAACGAAAAAAGCCACAACACAACGAAATCAAGCCACAACACAATGAAATCAAGCCACAACACAACGAAATCAGCCACAACACAATGAAATCAAGCCACAACACAATGAAATCAAGCCACAACACAACGAAATCAAGCCACAACACAATGAAATCAAGCCACAACACAACAAAATCAAGCCACAACACAACGAAATCAAGCCACAACACAACGAAAACCAAGCCACAACACAACAAAATCAAGCCACAACACAACGAAATCAAGCCACAACACAACGAAATCAAGCCACAACACAACGAAATCAAGCCACAACACAACAAAATCAAGCCACAACACAACGAAATCAAGCCACAACACAACGAAAATCAAGCCACAACACAACGAAATCAAGCCACAACACAGCAAAGAAACCACAACACAGCAAAGAAACCACAACACAACGAAAATCAAGCCACAACACAACGAAATCAAGCCACAACGCAGATTATTTTGAATTAATATTTCATTTCAATATACAACGGTTACATACACTTAAACTTTAAATCTTTTAATCTTTGAAAGACTGCCGCATCTATAGAACAGTGGCTAACTTTACCAAGCTCAGAGAGCCCCCTAGTGGTCGGGAGGATTTATGTTGTGTTGTGGCTTGATTCCGATGTGCTGTGGCTTAATTACATTGTGTTGTGGCTTGATTTCGTTGTGTTGTGGCTGATTACGTTGTGTTGTGCACTACTGTCTCTCGCGCAAAACTTGGAATAGTGCGTTATTTTTCAGGTGCTTTTTCACCCTTTCTGATGCTTTTTGCTTTCATTGTATGAGGAAAAGCAGCTCCACATTGTGAATAAAATCTTTTGTGCACCACAGAAGAAAAAAGTTGCGCATGTACCAGACATGAGGGTGAGTAAATGATGACAGAACTGTCATTTATAGGTGAAGTATCACTTTATATTGTAGCTCAGGCTGTTGCATCCGCAATGCCTGTGCATGTGAACAGAGGTGAAAGTGTGTCTTGGCAGGGTGTTATGTTCCCTGTTCACACTCACACACAGTCGTTTTACCCAGGGCGCATTAATCATCTCGTGCCGCCTGTTGCTGTAACACCTGGTGGAGATACACTTACACATGCAAACGCACACTTACACACCCTTTCATTCATCACCGTCCACCCTCGCTGTCCTCACACGAACTCTCTCGTCTGTCAAGCTAACCCTGGGTTGACCCCTGACCTTTATCCACACTCGATTGGCTGTTTAATGACGCATTTAATCAGGCCGCAGATGATAAGGCTGGGTCAACGACTGCCAGAAGGGTTTTAGGTACCTCATAAACAAAACACACACTCACATACACACACATGGATGGAAGCACAAATTAAATCATTATCGCCACTGCACGGTAAACAAGAAGCACACACACATGCATACAATTATATGATCACACGCACATTTAAATCACATTTGTATCAAGACGCATGTCTCCAAATTCACACCCCAACCAATAATGTTTAAAAAATACAGCACAACACCAAGGGATGATGGGAAAGCAGAGCTAGCTGATGGTTAAACAGCAACAGAGCAACAGCAGTTCTGCTGAACTTGTATAAATATATAGAGAGAGACAGATGGAAAGAGAAAGAGGTGAAAGAGACAACTAGACCAACAGAAAGAGAGAAATAAACATGCACAGACAAACAGATAGAGAAAGAGAAACAGGTAGAGAGAGAAAGACAGATAAAGAATCAGACAGACATCAGGGCTCGACAATAAGGGCTGACCCGACTGACGCTCAGGAAACTTGATGAAACTGACAATGCGTTGACACGAAAGTTTATGTAACACTTTACAATTATGTTCTATTCGTTAACATTATGTTCTTTTTAAAGTGGACCTATTTTGCCCCATTCCACAAATCTCAGGTGTCCCCAGAATGTGTCCATGAAGTTTCAGCTCAAAAGATATCCTAAAATCATTTATCATAGCTTGTCAAAATTGTCCCTTTAACCTTTAAAAGCTTTAGTGACTCAGGACGTCATTCACTACCCTCCTCCTCATTAATTTTTAAGGGTGAAGTTAGACATCACCCTTATTAGTATTCCTCAATCAATTAATTATAAACCATATAACAAGAAAAAATATATACAATTATAAGAGAATGCCTTTTTTCCTATTCAGCGGTGTGCATAGACCTCTACGGGGGCATGGTCGATAACTTTCCGGGGGTTAAGTTCGGGTTGGGAGAGGGAGAGGGGGATGGGTGGATGGGTGGGGGGATGGGTCAACCTCGGTGGAAATCGCCTTCGCGAGAGCAACTTAGCTTCGTTTTGCCAACTTAGCGACTTTTCAAACCCCTTTATTGACTTTATTTTCAAAAAAGCAACTAGCAACAAATCTAGCGACTTTTTGGACAATGGTCAGTTACTTTAAAAATGTCGGCAGTACTGTCCTGCAACAACAATGGAGACTCTAATATTTGTTGGTACATCCAATAAAAGAACATTTCAAATGATATTTGTTTTATGCAAACGAAAATCTCCATCTGCTTCAAAAAGAAATGGCAGACTGCAGATTGAAATTTATAACTGTGATATTTCGCTGGCATCTAAAATATTGGTGCCGTGGCAACCTTATTTATTATAATGGGTTACATGGTTCATAATAAACAATGAAATGTTTGACTAAAAGTAAAATTTTAATCAAAATATCCATAGCGTCGAGCCCTGGACATGCAGAGACACAGAGAGAAACCACAGAAAGAAAAAAAAGTGACAGAGAAAGAAGAGTTAAGACAAAGAAAAGAAGAAAAGAGTTCGGCTGAACTGGTAAAGATACCTTCTGTAGAACAGTTCCTGCCGCAAGCGGTCTGGAGTATATAGAACATCTCACGGAAAGAGCGGGGACCTTCCCATATGAAGCATTTAGAAAAAGAGAGAGAGTGAGAGCGAGCGAGAGACAGCCAGAGGAAGAGAGGATGGAAGAGAGAGAAGCAAAGAATGAAGTACAGAGTCGAAGGATAAAAGAAATGAAAGCGAGAAGGGAGAGAAAGTGAAGAAGAGGAGAAAAAGAGAGGCAGAGCAGCGAACGAGTGCAGAGCAGGTGCTGCTGAAGCAAACAGAAGGTATCTGAACACCAAACGACATGCGTGCTGCAATCTGACTCTCCCACTGCCCGCCATATCGACAACTGCACACGTCACATGACCAGTCTACATTACTGTGTTATTAGCAATTCAAGTTCATTTAGCTTTATTCATTTTATTTTAAAACATTATTAATATTAACACACTTTCTAGTGTTATGTATTATAATATAATATAATATAATTAACATATATAATATATATATATATGTTGTATTAATCCTCCAAACGATGAATTATTTATGTTTATTCAGTTGTTTGTGTGTATACAAACCTTACATCACCATAGATACAGACAGTGGCAAGCAATCGCCATGGTGACCGTGGAATGGCAAAAGATAGCAGTACAACGCCACGAATCATGCAGTGATCCACAAACATTCCCAGCAACTCTAACCCGTGATATGAAAATATACGGCCTAATAAATCTATAAATTAATCAACTTAACAAAAATATTATAAAAGTATTTATGTGTATATATATACGCACACACACTGGATATATACTGTATTTTGTTTTTAAAAATCTTATCATAAAGTACAATTATTTCTAAAAACACACCATCTTAAATTTTAAAAGGTAATACAAACGTAAACAATGTTAAAGGGATAGTTCATCAAAAATGAAAAATATCCCGTGATTTACTCAACCTCAAAGCCATCCTAGGTGTATATGACTTTCTTCTTTCAGACGAATACAGTCAGAGTTATTATAAATCAGTTATATTAAAAAATATCCTGGCTCTTCCCAGCTTTATAATGGCAGTCCAAAACTTGAAGCCCCAAAAAGCGCATCCATCCATTATTACGCCAGAAGGCAGTCTTGGCAGAAGCTAGCTTTATAAAGTTTTAAATATGGACATTTTTCTTACACAAACGCATTGTTTCGCTTTATTAACCCCCCGGTGAGGTGTGGATTACTTTTATTATGGATGGAAATTTTGTGCTGCCATTCACAGCCATTATAAAGCTTGGAAGAGCTTTTAATGTAACTCCAACTGTATTCGTCTGAAAGAAGAATGCCACATACAGTTTGGATGACTTAAAGGTGAGTAAATCATGGGCTAATTTTCATTGTTAAGTAAACCATCCCTTTGAAACTAATCCCAATCCCTGACATTTACTTTGTTATAATTGGTTTTAGGATTAAAGTGATAGTTCACCCTAAAATGAAGACATCATTTACTCACCCTGGTGTAGTTTCCTTCATACCTTTTCTGACCAAAAAAGGAGATTTTGAAAAAAAATGTCCAACTCATGTTAGTCCATATAACAGCAGTGAATATCAAGCTTGAAAAAAAGAAAAAAAAAACACTCAAAAGTATCACAGAATGGTCCCATGTGACGTGTTGTACTGTATATTATATACTGTATATAAAGTGTTCTGGGGGTATAGGGTTTGGTAACAACACAAAGCACAGAAAAAACACACATTGTGAGAAATCAAGTTTAATACAACTGCAATGTGAAAACACATAGAAATCCCCCCCAAAAATATCCATGTACTTTCTTCAATGAGTCAAACATCAGCAGAACTCTGGTTGTCAGGTGACAGTCAGAATGACAGTTGACAGAAGTGAAGGTGATAACGGCTTGTCGCGATGAACAAAACGGATATATTTACCTGAGAGAAGAAAGTACATGGGTTGCATTACATGTCACGTTTTTCTTAGTCTTGATTTCTCACAACTTGTGTGTTTTTTTCTGGGCGAGTCGGAGTGAACTGAGGCGCTAATAGAGTCTCACAAACGTGCAGTCGTGCACAGAAGACCAACAGCCAAGGTCAGGATTTTCGGTTAGTTCTTCACCAAACCCTGTCACATACGCCATGAACACTTGGAGTATAAAGCATGTGTTGCATGGGATCACTCAGTGATATATTTTAAAAAAGTTTGATACTAGTCAAATTCACTGCCATTATATGGACAAGCATAGGCGTAGATTACGCGGGGGACATGTCCCCCCCACTTTATATAAAATGTAAATTCGTCCCCCTCACTTTTGCATTCGGCAAACTGTGTTCAGTTGATGTTTTCACGAGGCAATGTGTATAAATCCAGATTTAAAATTAAAAATTCAAAGAGACGAGCTCTATCTACATACGTGTGCCTTTCACGTTTCCATGGTAATCAGTCCCTCACGTGTCACGGCCGCCGCACGCCCATGCTCGCACCCGCGCTGTAATCATCATTGAGTTCAAAACGGCAAAAACGATTCACTCCTTTTTTACGAAAAAGTCAAGCACAGTAAGTTGGCATGTATCCGAATTGTGTTGCACAACGATGAATAACTGCCCTTTTCTCTTGTTGAATAATTACGTTAGCAGGTTTTGCTGGAAATTGAAAATATTTGCTCTCCGCACAAACGTGCACTTATTTTCAGTGTATTTTCTTTTGTAACGTCTTTTATTTTCACATATATGTTATCAAAGCTCTTAAAATTAGAATATAGATGTGATTTTTTATGTTGCATTCAGGTTTTCACGCATTAACAGCCACTAAATATCTGTCTGAATCAGGCAGCTTTGTGACATGTTTAACCCTACAATTTGTATTATATTATACAATTCATTAGCAATGCAGTATTCAATTGTATGCATTAACGTTCTAACATAGGTCTTAATTTATAGTTTTCTCTTTCTTTTATTGTTTAAAATGCAATTTTGAAAGTAATTTAACTTTCTTTCTGTGTTGTCAAGATTGAACAAGACACAGGCAGTTTAGGGTTATCAGGTCAGAAACAGGATGACACACAAACAAAAGAAACGTCACAGGTGAGAAGTGATAGAGTGGCTTTTAAAAATGTTTTATATACATTGTACAATTTTTCTATACATCTATGCTTAATGTTCAACCAATATTTGTAGTACCATATAGACCAATCATAAAATTGTCATTAGGAAAATATAGGAAAGATAATTTAGGATACAAATGATTGGCTATTGTCTAGCAGTGTACATCATTTCTTCTGTATGTCATAATTCCCTGTATGTACGTAGTTCAAACACTTCTTTATTGTCAATAGACAGAGCCAGAAGTTAATTCAAAGTTGAGAGAGGATGAGGCAGAAAGTTTTGAGGAGGCTTCAGAGGTGAGGAAAAACAAACGACTGGAATAAGATAATTAATGGAATAAGTTTAGTTTTTTCCATTAAACAATCATTGTGTGTTTTATGTCTACACTGCCTTGCATAAGCAAAACAAAGTAACTACTCCGTTTGTGAAAAGTTATTCCTAAAGTTATAGCTAAAATCAAGTCTCTTAGGATTTGGCTTAGATTTGGCAACCAAAAATGGGTCTTTTGTTGTTGTGTACCTTTATCGTATGCATTTGCAAACTGAATGGAATGTACAAAATATTTAGCAACAATTAAATTTTTCTGCTACTAATCAGACTAATTTGTAATTTTTTATAGACAGAACAGAGAGCATCAGACTTAGGGTTGACTGTTGTAGAAGGAGGCTTATTGCTTTAACATAAATAGAATATTAAGCCAATTAAGCAAAAAGATATAACATTAAAAATAAAACCAGTCAATTAGACGAAAGTCAGAAAAAACTGATATCGCTTGACATTCTGTCCCCCTCACTTTTGAAATGATGGCTACGCCCCTGTGGACAAGCACGAGCGGGACGTAAAAAAAAAAAAAAGTGGTCAGAAAAAGAAAGAAGGGCATACGGCATTAGAACAACAATCGGGTGAGTAGTCAATGACTTCATTTTCATTTTAGGGTGAACTAACCGTTTAACTTTACTATACTAAAAATCCGCTTTCATATCCTTTAAATAAAGTAATCTAAATGATCCATCCAACCACTCACCTGTGATGTCAAACCACAAGGAGGCGGAACCTTGCTGTTGGGCGGACACCACTCCAACAATGTCCGCCACTTTGTCGGTTTCCATGACGGTGAAATTGTAAAGCTGCTCATCGAAAGCGAGAGGCACGGGGCTGGGCGGTGGGCGGCGAATCCACTCGATGTGCAAACGAGCCGTAGCCCAGCGCTGAGGACGTCCATTATCCACAGCCTTCACCTGCGCTCAGAGGCGAAAAGTGATCAGGAAGACGGGAACACAAAGCAAGTGAACATTAAAAGAACTGAACTGAAGTGGAAGAGTGAACTAAAAATGGAAAAATGCATCCAGTATTGACCTTTGTATTGAATGCAAACAAAAAAACAAACCTGTTACAAGAAGAAGAAATTGAAAATGTCAACTCCCTCATTAAGAGAATTGAGCTGCTATATGTGTCAAGGGAGTTTCACAAGACCTGGAAATTATTATCCAAGAGTTCGCATTTCAGTTTAAATGTGGTGAGACCATTTCTCTTCCTTACATCAGATCATTTATATAATTCCAGTAAAAAGGCTGGTTTATGGAGTTATGGTCTAACAGCGCTAACCAGCATGAACAAGATAGTCTACCAAGACCAAACCAAGCCCTTCTGGTAGTTAAGCTAATCAATCATAATAAATATTATCGTATTTTATCATACCGTATTATCTTATCCTATCCTATAGCTTCTATAATATCTTATCGTATCATATCTTGTCGTATCGTGTCGTATCTAATCGTATCCTATAATATCATATCGTATCGTATCTTATCTAATCGTATCCAATCGTATCCTATAATATCATATATTATCGTATCTAATTGTATCGTATCGTATCTAATCGTATCCTATAATATCATATCTTATCGTATATAATCGTATCCTATATAATCGTATCCTATAATATCATATCTTATCGTATCATATCTTATCTAATCGTTTCGTATCGTATCTAATTGTATCCTTTATCATTTTGTATCTTATCTAATCCTATCATATCTAATTGTATCCTATAATATCATATCTTATTGTATCATATCTTATCTAATCATATCCTATAATATCATATTGTATCATATCTTATCTAATCATATCGTATCTAATCGTATCCTATAATATCATATCATATCTAATCGTATCGTATCTAGTTGTATCCTATAATATCATATCATATCTAATCGTATCGTATCTAATCGTATCCTATAATATCATATCATATCTAATCGTATCGTATCTAGTTGTATCCTATAATATCATATCGTATCGTATCTAATCGTATCGTATCTAATTGTATCCTATAATATCATATCTTATCATATCGCATCTAAGCGTATCGTATCTAATCGTATCCTATAATATCATATCTTATCATATCGCATCTAAGCGTATCGTATCTAATCGTATCCTATAATATCATATCGTATTTTATCCAATCGTATCATATCTAATCGTATCATATCTAATTGTATCCTATAATATATCTTATTGTATCATATCTTATCTAATCATATCGTATCTAATCGTGTCCTATAATATCATATCATATCTAATCGTATCGTATTACATCTTATCGTATAGTTTCGTAATGTATTGTATCATCTAATTGTATCCTATTGTAACGTATTTAATCATATTGTAATTTATCTTATCGTATCTTATTGTATAGTATCGTATCACATTGTATCTTA
Organism: Gobiocypris rarus; assembly: GCA_023029165.1. Classification (NCBI taxonomy): domain Eukaryota; kingdom Metazoa; phylum Chordata; class Actinopteri; order Cypriniformes; family Gobionidae; genus Gobiocypris; species Gobiocypris rarus. The sequence goes on from CM040911.1 coordinate 20,796,647, forward strand.
TATAATTGTATCGTATCTTATCATATTGTATTATATCATATCTTATCTAATTGTATCGTATCGTATCATATCGTTTCGGATCTTATCTAATTGTATCGAATCTTATCATATTGTATTATATTGTATCATCGTATCATGTATCATATCTTATCTAATTGTATCGTATCATATCTAATCTAACTGTATCGTATCTTATCTTATCTTATATTATGTTATTGTATCGTAACATCTTATCATATCGGCTTATCAGATTGTCTAATCATATCTTATTTTATTTGTATTTTATTATTTTTTATTTGTATAAAATGTTTGTGTCACAAACTATAAAACACTGTATTTTATATTAAAATACATGCGTTACATACAAGTTCAAATTCTTTTATAAAGTCAAGACTCACGGTAAGAATATCATAGGTTCCGGCTGTGAACTGTTTCTTGGGTGATGAAACCACACCGGTTTTGGCGTCGATTACAAATTTCCCATCCTCGTTGCCATCAACGATGCTGTAGGAAAGGTCAGCGTTGGCGCCCTGGTCTTGGTCATAGGCGAAGACGCGGTATATAGGAGCGCCCCGCTGCTTACGGGTGCGCTCAGGTAAACGGACTTGGTACACCTTTTCTGGAAACGTTGGTTTGTTGTCGTTAACATCCAACACCTGGATCACCACCCACACTGTGGTGTGCCTGGGAGAAGGACCGCCATCAGATACAGTCACCTGGACACAAAACCACAACCATGACCATAGAGACAAAACTCACATTTGCATTCAAAACTCTGCAATTACACTAATGTTCAAAAGTTTGAAATCCATGGTAAAAATTGATTATGGATGGACAGAAAAGTATTCTTTATGCGTCTTTATGTGTCAGCATAATTTTCTCTCTGTAGAGGGGAGTGATGAGTCATGTTCGGCTTTTCTCTCATTTCCTGTTTCTGACATTTTATCCATGTTTCTTTTTCATTAGCAAACATGCCCATCGCTCATCCACCAATCAGCACGGCCGCACATGGCTGCCGGCCAATCAGGAGACTGTGGAAAATTGTGAAGGAACATTTAAATGATATCATTAAAAACAAAAGACACGGTGTGCGCCATCCATCTCAGCCGCAACAACAGAACGATTAATTCAATTCACTTTATTCATTTCCTTTCACAGATACAGACGGCTATGCCACGCCTGTACAAATTCAATCTGTCTGTCTGAGAGAGAAAGAGAGTGAGCGAGTGAGCAATAAATGAGAAAAAAGAGGGGGGTTGTAATAAATTAAAGGGGCGTTTGGTCTGTGTAATGTTATGGGTGTCAAGGGATCAAACGGTGAACGGGCAACAAAGTGAGTGACAAGTTTGTTCTCAAAAGATCGACACAACAAAATCGCATTTATTACAAACACACACAACGCCCACTCAAAATCGTTCACACACTAACATTTGCAAATAGACCAACAGAGTGAAACATTTTGAATTTCAAACAGGCATCTATAGGATTAAGTCAGAACACGTCGATAATCTTGCGTTTATATGGAGTGAAAATTGTTGTTATTCTCCCATCCCTCACAAAATTGATCTGCAATTTGGAGGTAGTGCAAATTAGCATGGATCGCAGCTCTCACACCTGATGTGTGTTTGTGTGAAAGTATATGTGTGAACGTGGGTTAGCGTGAGTGTGTCTCACCTCCAGTACGTGCTCAGCCTGTTGTTCGCGGTCCAGCTTCCGAGAGGTTGTGGTAATCAGACCTGCAAAATACAAAATCACTTTTTTTAGCAGGCGCTTTGGAAATTTCCTTTGACCCAACCACTCGTACAGTCTGTAACTACAAGCAATGACACTTATTTAAGTTACCAAAAAGGTAGGAAAACTTCAGCACCCATAATGCACTGGGCACGTTGTTGTCCAAGGCCACTCCCACCAGTTTGATATGGATGCCAGAGTCAAATATCGTCTTGATTTAGCAGGAAATTTTTCTTAGCAAACGTTTATTTATAACTGTGTTGACTTGGGGGGGTTTCTAGAAAGCAAGGTTTTTGGGATATTTTACTGCAAAAATCCTACATAGCTTTAAGTGATTCATTAAAATAATTGGATCAAAGAAGTCATTTATTTGTGATCGGACTACACTCATCTCGCCGCATGCAGCAACTCAAGTTTTCTTGTTATTTGTTTCATGGTACACACTGAATAATATGTATCATTATTCATTATTCAATATGTATCATTGAATATATCATCAATATGATTTTGATGCACAGGAAACATTTCTGATTATTATCAATGTTGATAATGCTGCTAATTCATCTTTGATGAATATAAAGTTTAAAAGAACAGTATTTATTTGAAATATAATATTTTATAGCATTATAAGCTTTATAGTGTCTTTACTGTCATTTTTTATCAAGTAAATGCATCCTTGCTGAATTAAAGTATGATTTTCTTGCATTTCTTAAAAAAAAAAAAAAGAATTATATATATATATATATATATATATATATATATATATATATATATATATATATATGTATATATATATATATATATATATATATATATATATATATATATATATATATATATATATATATATATGTATATATATATATATATATGTATATATATATATATATATATATATATATATATATATATATATATATATATATATATATATATACACACACTTTTGAACGGTAGTGTATATTGTTAGTGTACAAAAGCTTTCATTTAGGATAAATGCTGTTCTTTTGAACTGTTTATCCATCAAATAATCCTGGCTGGTACACAACTTTTTTCAACATTAAAAATAATCGTAAATGTTTCTTTAGCATCATATTAGACTGATTTCTGAAGGATCACGTTACACTGCAGACTGGAGGAATGATGCTGAAAATTCAGCTTTGATCACAGGAATAAATTACATTTTATAATATATTCAAATAGAAAACAGTTATTTTCAATTGTAATAATATTTCACAGTATTAATGTTTTTATGTATTTTTAATAAAATAAATGCTGCCTTGGTGAGAATAAGAGACTTAAAAACATTAAAAATCGTACAGATCCCAAACTTTTGATATTATGATATTACATTCAGAGCCCTGCGGTTGTGCTCCTACAGTAATGCACTCTCAGGCATGTCAAAGTGCCTGCGGGTCCTTAAATATGCCTTCTGATCAGGCACATCCCAGGGCGCCCCATCACTGACCCATATCAGAGATGAAGAGAGACACAAGGAGGAAGAGAAAGAAAGGGGGCGGTTGTGTTGAATCAAGTCACAGCGGTGCAGGGCACTTGTACTGTGAGAGAAAAAAAAACGGAAGGAGAAAACAAAAAAGGGGAGAAAGGGAGAGGAGGGGAACATTGAGGCCAACAAAAAGACCAGAGACAAAAGTTTGCTGATGACATCATGTCTGTAACACACACACAAACACACACACCGATCGAGGCCCCATCAGATAACACAGCCCTGCATCTTGAAAAAAAAAAGTTTAATATTGCATAATTTGATGATGCACAGTTAAAAAATATCAATAAAAACTTTCAAACGTGTTTATTTCACAAAATAACCATGAAGCTTTCTCAAATGACATATAAGCTTTAATGAACGTAACAACAAGAGCAGTCAAATATCAAGGGTTTCGGTTTGACAAGAAGTTTTCAAAATGTATAATTCAACTACAAAGGAATCTACAAAGGAGTGGAAAAATGTGTTCAAATATTCAATGTCAAAGAACTTTACATAAACACAAGTTCATAAGTAAATAAGCTTTCCCCCACAAAATCTATATTATTAAGTCACCGTCTGAATACAGTAAAACACCCAGGTTTATTTGTTATTTTTTATTTTTTTTTATGTTGATGTCATGTGCTAGTTTGAGATGACATACGTCAGGACCAAACGTTAGCGATTGGTTACGGCAGATCCAATAGTTTTAAACTTTAACAGAGTCCCCGCCTTCAAGGAAGTTAAGGCTTGTCAATGAAGAGTGGCCAGACTCTCTGTACAAATGAAATGTACGAGAGTCTAGAATCACACTCAAAAAAATGACTTGTTTAATTTACTTAAAAAGATGAGATCAAGTGGTTGCACACAACTATATTGAGCATTTTTTACAAATAAAAAAAATTGTTATATGAACAAAAGAAATTCAAGTAAAGCTGACAAAATTTATTTGAGTAAATACAATCTAATTGAAATTGTCACTGTTACATAATATTTATATGTGCAATTTACTTAATAATGTTATGTTAAATTGATAAAAGTTTATTATGTAAGGTGAACACATTTATCAATTTAATTTACCTTAAAAACTAGCATATTTTTAGAAAGAAAATGCAAAAATAACTCTTAATTGAGAGCAGGAATTCCACTCAATGAATTTGTGTATAAGTGCCCACAGCCTAAACACACTTCTGCATAATGGTAACCACAAAATTACAGAAACTCCAACAATGTCCAACATAACTGAACATTAAACACCAACATTCACTAACAACATCTTTCCTTTTGAAAAACACATAAAATAACACTTTAATCCCTAAATTTACTCTCCTAACGCAGTTCCTTGCAAAGCATGCTGGGAACTACAGATCCACTGGCCAGTTAGTTAAGTCAGCACAAATATTGAATGTAGTTTTAACACAAATTAATTAAGTAAACTTCAGTTTTAAATATATTAGGTTGATTGAACAGAATTAAATTGAGTTGAGACAAAATAATATATATATATATATATATATATATATATATATATATATATATATATATATATATATATATATATATATATATATATATATATATATATTAATTTTTAGAGGGCCTGAATAAGATACGTAATTCTAACTTAGAAATCAGAATTAGGCATAAAATTATGTCTAAAAAAATAATCGGCTGAAAGTTTTACAAATATATCTAACCTGGCTCTGAGGAATGAATTTGTGGCAGTTTTTCCTGGTGCTTAAAGTCACCATGACATCCGAATTTAAATGTTCTTTTTTATGGAATATTGCATGATTTATCTGTGCACATAATTATTATTTTTTTATTCATCTGCCCTCATAATCTTTAATCAAAATAACTTCCCCTCCCTTATGCAGCTCTTCTCTGACGACGTGAGGGCGGGGCAACCTGTCACTCACATGAGAGCCACCAATAGCAAACCACAACCATCCAATCAATTCTAAATGGACAAAATCATGTCCCGCCCTACATTTGTTCCTGTTTCACTCAATTACAAACAGGGGAAAAGACTACTTCCATTTCATGCCAACTTTAAGGGATGATACAAGACTTCTTCAACATATTTTGAGAGAAAGTGTGACGGTGCTAGAGGAAAAAAGGGACTGGAATCAGCGCTACAAAATTATTAGGAAACAAGTATTGGATTTCATTCAGCAAATATGATGCAGAGTTGTGTAATTGGTGTACTTGAATGGGGATCACTGGTTGTGGCGGGCAAAGGCCCGTCGACGGAGGGGGTCTTAACGTCTACAGACTTCTGAACTCATTGTCATGGCAACCAGAGGCTCAGTTACACAGCTCCCACTCTGGACCAGCGTGTGTGGGAAAGTAAGTCCGCATACGGGAGAAAATGGACGGATTAGAGCTCTAACGTTGGACGCAGAACACTCGCGCACACCCACACATGCTTTTAATGCGACGTCTATAATATAGGCTACTCAAAAAACAAATCAACATAAAATCCGCCACAAACAAATCCCTAGACACACACTTTTATAGTCGAAACTCTCTCTTAACCTACTTTTAACTAACAGCAATGCACTTGCTAATGAGGGTGTCTTTGTATAAGGATCCAATCAGTATGTGTGCGAGAGAGAGCGAGTGTGTGCGTAGCTGAAGAACAGCTGCATTCATTGGAATTAGCATATTAATTAGAGAGACGAGTGATTACAAGCAATTAACTAAAATAGCAATAGCATGAGCGGTATACCTATACAGGCCAGATATCTGTTGCGTTTAGAATATGCATGAGCTACAGTCTCCATTATCATTTTTTTATTAGTATTATTTTATTAATCGCCACATGGTGGTGGAATTTATTTTGTGGTGCATTCGTCCTTGTTTGCATGTATACAAACTACAGTCATTAAAAGGTCCACGTGGAGGCCTTGCATTCCCCAGAAACTCATTGTGGATAAAAATAACGTCAAAACCTCTGTTGGTGTTGCGTGTGTTGCATGTTTTGTGTGCGTCAAATGGCTGCAGGTGGGAAATTGGCCCATATGAGTGTGTCTGTGATTCATTGACAGAGTCCATGTTTGTCATCGTCATAAATTCCAAACACACGCGCACCAGAGGAACATAAACCGGCCGCACGCTGAGATCACACTGTATCTATAAATCAACAGCCGTCTCTGAAGTACACAAAGGATAGAGAGAGTGACAGATTTCAGCAGAGAGGTAGAAACTGAGGAAAAGAGAGAATGAGAAATGTATGCTGGATTTTAAAAATCACACGTTTTTTTTTTCTAAATTTCAAAACGGCATCCATAATTTAACCCTTAAATGCATGAATGTTTCTCCAATCATTATTACATATTCGAGTCTTCAGTGACACAGAATAATATCTATCACGGATGGATCTCTACCTGTCGTGGTAATATAAAATTCTCCTGATATTAGAGTAACAATTACAGAGGAGTAAAATCAAGCATATTTTGTTATCGTTTGGAGCTTGGAAGGGTTCAGTTTGAGCAGATGTTTATACCATCATCACTGTCCTCGTCAGAGCTCATTTCCCAGTAAATTCAGCATCTGGATCATATTCACCATTTTAAACATATTCACAAATCTATAATTCGATGCATTTGTGTAAGAAAAAAATTCATATCCTCTAACTTCTGCCAACTGTCGTACGCGCGTTCACGAGAGACTGGTGTTCCATTGTATGCCGTAGGATGCTCGGGTGAGAATATTCTAGTTTGCGTGAGTAACGTTACCAAGTTTTGTTTTACTCTATCCACTCTACAAACTCCGATTGTATTCGTCTGAAAGAAGAAAGTCATATACACTTAGGATGACTTGAGGGTGAGTAAATCATGGGCTAATTTTCATTTTTGGCTGAACTAACCCTTTGGGATAGTGTACCCAAAAATAAAATACAAATTATCTGCTTACCCCCAGGGCATCCGATATGTAGGTGTCTTTGTTTCTTCAGTAGAACACAAATGAAGATTTTTTTTTACTCCAACCGTTGCTGTGTGCCAGTCGTATAATGCATGGGTGTCCAATGTCAGTCCTGGGGGGCCGCTGTCCTGAAGAGTTTAGCTCCAACTTGCCTCAACACACCTGCTGAAAGTTTCTAGTAAGCCTAATACGACCTTGATTAGGTCGGCCTTGATCACGATTATGATTTGGGGTTGGAGCTAAACTCTGCAGGACAGTGGCCCTTAAGGAGCAGGATTGGACACTCCTGGTTTAGAGTATATAGAAAAAAAAAACAAAAAAAACATAGACATACGAATCCATATTAAACGCGGCTTGTGACGACACATTGATGTCTTAAGACATCATATACATATATATATATATGGGGTGCTATTACACAAATCCTGAACAAGTACAGTATCTTCAGATCAAAACACAGGAAAGAAGAAGCATCTCATCAGAAGCATATGTAAAATAATGTGATCATCAACAATAAACAGCATATAAATCAAAACTGCCTAATGTCACAAAGTAAAATGTCGACCCAGGAAGTGCTATAAGACTGTGAAGCTTTAGGGCTGTTGATGGACTCGATCTACTCCATCTGTGTTTTGATCGTCAGACTGAATCTGATCCAGATGTAGCCTTTGACAAAAATTTGATTTTCTGTCGGCCATTAATCTTTTTGTGAAAATGACCAAAAACGTTGGTGGTGGATGGCAACTTTTTTTAAACGCTGGTGGGGAAAGAATTAAACAAAGTTATGCAAAAGGTCATGAACGGTTTAAGCAGGTGGTTCTCAAGCTTTTGTACTCTAAGGAAACCCCGTTGTCCAACACAATATGTAAAGGCTATTTCTGTTTTATAACAAAGCTACTTGATTTCAAAGTATTTTATGAAAAGAAACTGGGAGGGTAGATATATTAAATGTTTTATTTTGATTAATTTTGCGATTCCAGAGTTTCAAGAAGTACTGTATGTTTTGCCAGTTTACACTAGCGTTCTCAGACTTTTAGAGCCCAACTTGCAATGCAATGGTCGTGCTTGCGGTCATGTGTTTTTTTTTTAGTTTTTTTTTTTAGTATATCTCTAGCCTAATTCTGTCAGTACATTACAGATAAAATGTAACATTACTAGTGAAGTACTTTAAAGATATGGTTTATTAGCGCTCTTCAGGCCATTCTATCGCAGAAATGACGAATGATGCTTTTGATTAAATTCTGGGAGATGTCTATTATTCCAAATGATCCATTATAGAGGATAATCAGAAAGATCTTAATCATCACGAGCAGGGCAGAGCTGATCCAGGAGCAGTTGCGGGGAAACGCGGCTCTCTGCACAATATATGATGGTTCGGGAACAGTGGTGTTTACATGCTGTAGAAGATGCAGAGTGATTATCGGAGCTGCGGCAGACATAGAGAGAGCTATTCTTAGAGTCTTTCATCATGAGGAGGAAGACAGAACAGAGGAAGAGGGAGACGGAAGGATGTTAAAGAGTCGCAGGGGGACGGAATGGAAGAGTAAGAAACAGAGGAATAGACAAAAAGAAACGTAAGGCCTTGTGAACGAGAAAATGGGAGGGTGAAACAGCGAGAGGGGGAGGAGGGGAGGGTGTTAAGAAGATAAGAGAAAGATGAGAGAGGATGAGACGGAGGGGGTGGAAAGACGAGGAGGAGAACTCGAGGTTGGAGGAGACGAACCCCATGAATGTGTAAAACCTGCAGACGAGATTCAGAGAGACGCAAATTACTGCTGAGACAAGCAGAAGAGAGAAAGAGAGATTTCACAGCACCTCGAAGCCTTTAAAAGCTGAAAACAAGCAATATTGTATAACCTAGCGGCAGTCTGAACACTGTTAACAGTCACTGTTGACCCTCCATCCGTCTACACAAGCATTCATCCGTCCAAATAGGCTGTGACAAGTGTAGAAAATCAAGTTAGGAACTGCTACATAATGCACCATATAAAATCCAGGAACGACAGTCTGGCCGTCGCTGTTTTTACCTGAGTTAAGTGAACGAAATGAAAGAGGTTCATGCGTTCGACTGAAGCGACTGTCTAATAATGATGGAAGTGTTTGTGTTTAGTTCTCCTCCTCTGATCTTGCATACTCAGAGCTGCTGTCGTCTTGTCTACAGGAGAGTCTGTTTACTGACTGCCGAGCATCTTTTAACTTTTAAATCAGTGGAAACCCACAGAAATTTGTTTCAAAATTAAAAAAAAAATCCAGCTACAGAACTCCATACCGGGAAATATGTGTGATCTGTTACATGCATTAAAGGAAACCATAGAAAGTGAGTGTTGTGAGAGGTAGCATTTCACAAATAGGGTGGCTAAAATACAATACAATTATTATATATGCAACTGAAAATATTATTGTTGTTTTGTATAATATACACATACACACACACACACACACACACAAACATACATACAGCCAGACAATGTTCGATTTCTTCCCTTGCTGTATACAAACCAGATGATCTAAACAAATTTGTCACAGACAGACAGACAGACAGACAGACAGACAGACAGACAGACAGACAGACAGATAGATAGATAGATAGATAGATAGATAGATAGATAGATAGATAGATAGATAGATAGATAGATAGATAGATAGATAGATGATAGATAGATGACAGACAGACAGACAGACAGATAGATAGATAGATAGATAGATAGATAGATAGATAGATAGATAGATAGATAGATAGATAGATAGATAGATAGATAGATAGATAGATAGATAGATAGATAGATAGATAGATGACAAACAGATAGATAGATAAATAGACAGATGATAGATAGATAGATGACAGACAGACAGATAGATAGATACATGACAGACAGACAGACAGACAGACAGACAGACAGACAGACAGACAGACAGACAGACAGATAGATAGATAGATAGATAGATAGATAGATAGATAGATAGATAGATAGATAGATAGATAGATAGATAGATGACAGACAGACAGACAGACAGACAGACAGACAGATAGATAGATAGATAGATACATGACAGACAGATAGATGACAGACAGACAGATAGATAGATACATGACAGACAGATAGATAGATGACAGACAGACAGATAGATAGATACATGACAGACAGATAGATAGATGACAGACAGACAGACAGACAGGCAGATAGATAGATAGATAGATAGATAGATAGATAGATAGATAGATAGATAGATAGATAGATAGATAGATAGATAGATAGATAGATAGATAGATAGATAGATAGATAGATAGATAAAGGGAGTGTGTCAGTAAACCGTGATGTGAATGAACTATTATACAAGAGTTTTGTTTAGGGAGCACGTGTAAACTGTTCACTTCTAAATTTCTTAATAAGTGCAATAGGAAGAACAGAACTTAAATAAGCCTAAACATGCCAAAGTGTGCAATTTCTTCCCTTGCTGTAAACAAACCAGATGATCTAAAAGTACGTATGTGTCACTGTACATAAGCCACAGAGTGCACTGAATCCATAGAGGGCTTGTGTTGTGGAATAGCAACCGTAGGGTATTGGTTAATACTGCACGATCAGTACATAATTCATAATTTTATATAATTAGACCATTTAAGACAGTGCTTATTTTTTTTTCACTGTAATATTTACTTAAACGATTTCAAAAATACCACTACAAATAAAAATAATATTAATTGCCCATTTTTTATGATTAATTTATTTGGGGTTGGTCAGAGCTATATTACAGTCTCTTTGTTAAACTTTGAAGAGGATGCAATGAATTTTATTATTTTGATCAAAGCTTAAAAAAATGGTCCTTTTCCCCTTTTGGCCTTTTATGTGTTAGCTGGTATTATGGTACTGATCGAACCCTTTGGTGCACTGAATTGTTCAGGGCGCATGTATAAATTCCTCCGTTACAAACACATCTGCAGATGCAATAAAGTGTACAAGCAACGTCCCACATGACAGTAAAGAAATCTTTCAGAAGCATGTGTGACCTATCATAAGAGACCTCAGATTTCTCAGCGCGGGGATCACTATACGCAACGTGTGTAAGATACAATACAACTTTAAATGTTTTAGCAGATGTATTAAGCCGTCTAGGGAGTGTACAAACAAGAAGTGCAGGTCTGTTTTTCACCCAGCAAACTCACTGTAAGCAAAAAAATAAACAGTAAGAAGTGCCCTTATTCATAAAACACATCCACCCTATCATCAGCATACACGCTGAATTAATCAATAACACTAAATATATATATATATATATATATATATATATATATATATATATATATATATATATATATATATATATATATAAACATGAAAAAACTCCTGTGACTCAAAGATGTCATTAATTAAACACACATATAACAAGGTCTGAATTTATAAAGCTGTGTATCATGTTCCTCCTTTCAAATGCCTACGGTGTACGCTTGAAGAAACGCTACAAAATCAACTCTGCTATCTCAGGAACATCAATTCCAGCTCTGCTTTAAAGGAGAATAATAAAATGACCCTTGCGTTCACCTCTAAAGTCGTCTTTACTGTATCGCTCAATACTTCTCCACAAGTTTCCTATTCATATGTACTTTATTTAAACCTGGAATTGAATGAAGTTTCCTGAGAGCGGTAATTTCATCTCTCTCTTTGCGCTCGGCATATTTGACTCTGCATCAATAATTCATGTAATCTATATACATAAACAGACAAACAAGTCCCAAATAAAAGCCCAACAAATAGAGCTTCAGTGTGTGCGCCAGCTAGATGGTGATGAATAATCGTTTCTGTTACACACACGTATTTAAACAAGATGAGGCCGAGAGGGCCTTTCTCATGATGGTGAAAGGTGAGAGGGGAGGGGAGGCCTGGATCTGTTTGATTAACATTTAGACAGCTTTCACTACACCAAACAAATACAACACTGAAATCAAGCAGTACACACCTCTGCAGCAATGAAAGAGAGAGACTAATGTGACAGACAGACAGACAGACAGATAGATAGATAGATTGAGAACTGGATTGTTCATGACGTCAAAAAAAGTGAGGCCACCGCACCGCCATATTGGTATTTCCTAGTAAGGAGACACCGTTTTTATATCTAAAGTCTCCCTGTACATTCTTACACCAAATGTCCTAAGTATCAAATAAGTCTCTAATGTCCCCAGAGTGTGTATGTGAAGTTTCAGCTCAAAGTACCCCACGAATCATTTTTTACAGCCTGTTAAATTTGCCACTTTTTTGGGGTGAGCAAAAACACGCTGTTTTTGTCTAAGTCCCTTTAAATGCAAATGAGCTGCTGCTTCCTGTTCTTTCAAGAAAAGGGCGGAGCTTCAAGAGCTTGTGCAACAACAACAACAGAACATGTCAGAAATGAACTGCGTTCAGTTCAAACCGGACTTGGACAATAATGCCTACAGAGCCAGAGAATATATGCTGCATGGATATAGAACAGGTATAGTTTAGTTTAATTAACTTATGTTGCCATTTTGCTTTTATCCACTATTAGTACAAGCATGTTGTAGAAGATCCCATCAGTTTCACAAAAGATGAAGTGTCTGTTTTCACTCCAGGAAATCACTGTAAGATCTCAATAAAACAGTAAGAAGTGCGCTTATTCATAAACACTCCCTATCATCAGCATACACAGTGAATTAATCAATAACACTATATATATATATATATATATATATATATATATATATATATATATATATATATATATATATATAAATATATACAGACCATATGCCTTTTCAGGGGGTGCTTAAAGGAACACTCCACCGTTTGTAGAAATAGGGCTTATTCAACTTCTTTCCTACATTTAGATATGTGGGCAAATGCATTTTTATCAGTGGATGCATTGTTTTAGTTTGACAGGTCGCCACTAGCTTAGCTTAGCATATTGAATGGAATCCTATGTTGCCAGCTAGCATGTCTCGAGTAAAAGTGATCAAAAAAAAAACCCACTAATTACTTCTTGTGGCCTGCGTATTCACAATGAGTACAAATAGCGTTGCAGATTAAGACTAGCGATTTCAGGCAGATATTGACTTGGGACTATATTATGAGAAGCACAGGCAGCACTGCTACTTGGACGCAGAGATATCACGCAACACATGAAATCCCCAAAATAGCCAGCTACTATTCACGCCGGTATGTTGACGGAAGTTGTGGGATTTCATGTGTTGCGTGATATCTCTGCACCCAAGTAGCAGTGCTTCTGTGCTATAATATAGTCCCAAGTCAATATCTGCCTGAAATCGCTAGTCTTAATCTGCAACGCTATTTGTACTCATTGTGAATACGCAGGCCACAATTAGGTGGGTTTTTTTTTGATCACTTTACTCGAGACATGCTAGCTGGCAACATAGGATTCCATTCATTATGCTAAGCTAAGCTAGCGGCGACCCTGCCAAACTAAAACAATTCATGCACTGAGACAAAAATGCATTTGCCCACATATCTAAATGTAGGAAAGATGTTTAATAAGCCCTTTTTCTAAAAACAGTGGAGTGTTCCTTTAATAACTGGTAAACTTTATATCCGTAAAACAACTAGAAAAACTGTAATAAAGTGCGCACTTTTCCTTTCATTACTGCCGTGACCAGTATCGCTCAGGAGACTATAAGCTGTATCCTGAATATCTTGTACTGATCCATCCTTGAGCTTTAGCTTTTTAGCAAAACCTGCCTTGAGTTGTCCCTCGCTCTGGCAATGCACCTGCATTGCTTGCAAGACATTACTGTCTTTGGCATAGCTGCTCGAGCGCAGAGAAATTAGTGGATAGTGTACAACTGGCTGAGGGTGGAAACTATGCTAATACGGAACAGACTGTCAGTGCCGTGGGTGGAAACATGCAGATTAAGGGGTGGTAATATTATAATAATCCCTTTCCTATGTCAGAAGGAGAGAGAAATCAGAGTGGCTCATTTTATCAGGTGCTTGCAGAGAAAGACTTATAAAAACAAAGTTATTGGGTCGTCCTTTTTCATGTTTTCTGGGTTGATAGATGCACCGGGGGGCCCGATTATAGCCCTTAAACATGGAAAAAGTCAGATTTTCACGATATGTCCCCTTTAAAGTTGGGAATTTCCCCTGCTTATTAAAAAGACAGACAGACAGACAGACAGACAGACAGACAGACAGACAGATAGAGAGAGAGAGAGAGAGAGAGAGAGAGAGAGAGAGAGAGAGAGAGAGAGAGAGATAGATAGATAGATAGATAGATAGATAGATAGATAGATAGATAGATGACAGCCAGATAGATAGATGACAGCCAGATAGATAGATGACAGCCAGATAGATAGATAGATAGATAGATAGATAGATAGATAGATAGATAGATAGATAGATAGATAGATAGATAGATAGATAGATAGATAGATAGATAGATAGATAGATAGATAGATAGATAGATAGATAGATAGATAGATAGATAAATAGATAGATAGAATGTGTTGGTCAGGTATTGCGGTCAGTAATGTCACATGTAACTGGACTCTTTTCCCAGAAGGATCCATAGATGGTGACCGGTGCTTTTACATTGATCTGTAACCAGCTCACAAAGATCGAACTTCTGCCCCACACACACACACACACACACACACACACACACAGACACACAAAGTCTGCAGAAAATTGATGTGTTGTGAATTTTCAGAAAAAAAAACAGTTTATGAAAACAGACTTATCGCATCAAACCCCACAAAACGTTCTGATCTTTTTCTCTGGCTGCTTTCCTTTTGCTGTCGCCTTCCGTCTCTCCGACAGCTTGACCTTTTGTGACCTTTACAAAGTTTTTAATTAGGACTGGCACTTCCTGCTGACATGCACTATGGGGCGTGTGGCTGGAGGGAAGGGCTGGTGGCTATGAAATTAATCTGTCAATCAAAAGCAAAACCGTAGCACCAGCCAATCAGGAGCCAAGATTTACAGTACGCTCAGACGATGATGTCATAATGCGGAGAACAGCGACAGACCTTAAGAACTCACACACCCAGATGCACATACATATTTAAATAAGTGAATACGAGCAGAATAACTTAATGCATATGAGTTATTATCTACACCACAAACAGTATGCTCACACAAAAGGAATTACCATGTTTTTTCAGATATAGTACCATGGTAAAATTATAGTTCCAGTGGAATATAAATATGATAATCACTGAGTAAAATGGTTTTGCCAGCTGATATCATCTCTGTACCATGGTACACACATATAAACTCTATTTATCAGAACTGAGATTCATTTATTCTATCTATCACGCAAATGTGGTTAGATTGACAGGACACTGACCGGTGCGTGGGTTGATGATGAAGAAGTTCTGCGGGTTGCCGCTGGAGATACGGAATGACAGGCGGGGCTCGGTCGCGGTGGTGTCAGGGTCCTGTGCCTGGATCTGAATGACTGACTGGTCCTTCGGGGAATTTTCCGGAACGGTGGCGTGATACATCGGTTCAGACGTGAGGGGAGCGTTATCATTAACATCCTCAACCTGGTAAGACACAAATTATATATATAACAGAACTATATATATTATACACATTTCGTACAAGACCACAAAAATCTCAAATATGATGCACACTAACTTACCTGTATGTACACTTGTAGTGCCGCTGACTGCGGTACCACTCCCAAATCAGTGGCGTACACCGTCAGCCAATAGGAGTCCTGCGTCTCTCGGTCCAACAGATCTGTAGTGTAGATGACACCTGCAAAATAAAGTGCAGAAAAATGTCAAAGCATCACAATCTGAACAATTTAATTCCGGTGAAACAGTGACAGAATCGTTAA
Source organism: Gobiocypris rarus (assembly GCA_023029165.1). Classification (NCBI taxonomy): domain Eukaryota; kingdom Metazoa; phylum Chordata; class Actinopteri; order Cypriniformes; family Gobionidae; genus Gobiocypris; species Gobiocypris rarus. The sequence continues at coordinate 20,812,602 of CM040911.1, forward strand.
TTTAGTTTCCCAGTTAATGCGTACTACACTGAGAAAAAAATCATATTAACTGCGATGGCAATTATTACTGTCAAAAAAGCAATTACTGAGTAGAAACATTAAAACTGATGTTTGCAAATTGTTTCAATGCTAAAATAGTCTCATATCCCAGATTAATTTACTTAGCAAGCAATTTATCAGGTTATTTCCTTGAAAAGAGTGTGTGATGGTATCAAAACATTGCTGTTTGAGTGTCCCTACACAGCAACAATGGCTCAACCAATGCTGCACGCATGCTCAGTATCATCAGCTTCTGCTCGCTGACGGCTCAATCTGCTCATCATCAGTTCTCTCTCTTACAGTATAGTGTCAGTTAAGTCAGTGTATTGTTGGAGTAACTGAATAACTCTGGCATGCTGGTTTATTTCAAGTCAGAGGGACAGTCAGACAGGTCAAAAAGTGAGTGACTTTATAAATTTGTGGATTAGTGCTGCGAACTGTTTCGATTCAGTCCGATTTGGTGAACTGGTTCGACCGTTCACTAAAAAGAACCGGTTCAAAAGAACGATTAGTTCGCGAACCGACATCACTAGTTAGTTGGTAAATGCGAAACTCCAGATCATATATATATATATATATATATATATATATATATATATATAATCATATATATATATATATTTATATATATGATGGGCAAGCGTAAGGATTTGAGCGAGTTTGACAAGTGGTCGGTCTGTAGTGGTCAGTATCTATCAAAAGTGGTCCAATGACGGGACAGTGGTGAGCCAGCAACAGGGTCATAGGAGACCATGGCTCATTGATGCACGTGGGGAGCGAAGGCTGTCCCGTGTGGTCCGATCAAACAGACAAACTAATGCTCAGATTGTTCAAGATGTTAATGCTGGTTCTGATAGAAAGGTGTCAGAATACACAGGGCATCGCAGTTTGTTGGGTATGGGGCTGCATAGCTGCAGACCAGTCAGGGTGCCCATGCTGACCCCTGTCCACCACCGTAAGCACCAACAGTGGCACGTGAGCATCAGAACTGTACCACGGAGCAGTGGAAGAAGGTGGCCTGATCTGCTGGATGGCAGGGTGCGTGTGCATCGCTTACTTCTAGAATTAGATAAAGGAATCAGATCAGGTTTTGCTGTACTGAAAAACAGTCTGAGCTTTTGTGTGTGACTGTGTGTATGTATGTGTGTGACATCAATAATTCAGTCTGTTAGCCTGTAGGATTCATTCAATCCTTTAGTTCATTGTGCTAGAGGGAGAGCGCATGTAATATATTCGGAACACCAGCAGAACTGCCAGAGGAATATCAAAACGGGAGAAGACAATGAAAAAAAAAAAAAGAGATACTGAGAGAAAGAGAGACAGAGAGTGTATTCTATTCTCTGAGGTAATAGAAACTCACTTTAGCCAATCAGAGACACAGATTGGAAGTCCAGCCCTGACAAACCAGACTCATCTCACACCATTTACCACAAACCAGTGCGGCTCATTCAACCAGATTACACACACTAAAACACATACACACACATACAACACAACCTCACATTCTTCTACATCAATACACTCCATAGACATTTATTGTTTTATATAAAGCTAGATACAATTACTATAGATGAACCAAAAGTCTACAGGTTTATTTTAATACAATTTTAATGCTATATAATATACAATTATATATTATATAAAGGCAATTATAATCACTATAGAAAAATCAACACTCTACAATATAATTTTATTTTTATAAAAACTGTTCACACACAAACACACGACACATATACACACACACAGACAGACAGACAGACACACACACACACACACACACACACACACACACACACACACAGACAGACAGACAGACAGACAGACACACACACACACACACACACACACACACACACACCTAAACACACAGACAGACAGACACACACACACACACACACACACACACACACACACACACACACACACACACACACACACACACACACGCACACACACACACGTTGTGTTTCCATGTTTTATGGGGACATTCCATAGGCGTAATGCATTTTATACTGTACAAACCGTATTTTCTATCCCCCTACACTGCCCCTGCCCCTAAACCTACCCATCACAGGAAACATTCTGCATTTTTAAAAAAACTCAAAAAACATCACTTAGTGTGACTTATAAGATGTTTTCCTCATGAGGACCAAAAAATGTCCCCACAAGGACAAGGATTTTGGATATTGCCATCTTTGTGGGGACATTTTGTCCCCATACCGTAGGGATTACCAGTCCACACACACACACACACACACACACACACACACACACACACAGCAAACTGATATTTCTGCCAGTGCTGAATGAGCAGATAGGAAAGGCAGAGAGAAAGAGAGAGTGCAAATAAACGAGTGCAAATGGGGAGATTATTTTGCTTTTCGTTGGATTCTGTGTTCCTGCTGTCTGACCTAGATAAGAACGATATGAGTCAATTAAGAATACACCGATCATGGTTTTCCATGGCTGATCCCAATTGCAGACTTTTTACAAACAAATGGACCGATTCCGATACTGGTTGCAGAATTATTTTTTATTTTTTGTTGTCTGTTTAATAAAATGTATTTGTTGTTTATTTGCTCTATCAATGAAAGAGTGCCAAACGGATGGTATGAGGCGTACGCATATGTGTGCAAATATGTGTGTTAGTAATGCTGTTCATTGGCATAATCTTTGTTATCAATTATTAATAAGAGCCCAATTATCTACATCCTGCCTTTCCCAGCATCCTCTTACAGTAACTCGGGGTGTGTAAGTGAGATAGTCTGGTACGCGGCTTGCTCATTAAATATGCAGGCCTCATATAGATTCGTTAAGAGCGGAATACAAATCAGCTTCAAGTTAGTTTCAGTGAAGGAGGGGAGAATCAAAAGCCATGTGAATTAGGATGAGAGGAAATTAGGCTTTTCTGTGTGTTTATGTAATCTATCTTCCAATCTTTGATCTTTGACTAATCTTTGGTTTAATAATTGATCCTGGTGCTTTTAAGATGTGGCACACAAGTTCTTTGGCATTACAACTATGTGGTGTGTGTGTGTGTGTGTGTGTGTGTGTGTGTGTGTGTGTGTGTGTGTGTGTGTGTGTGTGTGTGTGTGTGTGTCTGTGTGGACTGGTAATCCCTACGGTATGGGGACAAAATGTCCCCACAAAGATGGCAATATCCAAAATCCTTGTCCTTGTGGGGACATTTTTTGGTCCCCATGAGGAAAACATCTTATAAATCACACTAAGTGATGTTTTTGAGACAGTAAAAATGCAGAATGTCTCCTGTGATGGGTAGGTTTAGGGGCAGGGGCAGTGTAGGGGGATAGAAAATACGGTTTGTACAGTATAAAATGCATTACGCCTATGGAATGTCCCCACAAAACATGGAAACACAACATTGGTGTGTGTGTGTGTGTGTTCTGCTCTCCTGCACTTTTGTGATTAGTCATACATTAGTCTTGAAATCGTCTCTTAAAGGGACAGATCACCCAAAAATATGAATTCTGACAGTTCACTCAAAGATTGAAAAATCTTTTATTCGACCATGTGTCGTTCCAAATATCTATGACGTTCTTTACTTTGCGGAACTGATGTTTTGCTGAATTTTCTGGCTGTTTGCTCCAATACAATGAAAGGGGATGGGGACTAGAGCTGTCCACTCAAATTTAGTTAATTCGACTTGTGCACTACATTCTTCTAAAAGTCTTCTCAAGTCATAAAATAGATGCATGAGGAACAGCCTGAAATTTCGAGTCATATGGGACAGTTTTATGCAGATTTTTGTTTTGTTTTGTAACCAGTCCCTATTCACTTTCATTGTTTGGACAAAGCAGCTTGGATATATTTGTGTTTCTCAAAAAAAGTATGCTTTTTTTTGTTGCAAAAATATATATATATATATTTTTTTGTTGTTGTTGAAAATATAACATATCAAATAAATGCTGTTTTTTATAACTTTCTATTAATCAATTAATCTTGGGGGAAAAACTGGATTAATGATGCTGAAAATACAGCTTTGATCACAGGAATAAATTACATTTTACAGTATATTAAAATGCAATACATATTTTAAATCGTAATAATATTTCACAATATTGCTCTTTTTAATGTATTTTTGATTAAATAAACGTAGCCTTGGTGATCAGAAGAGATTTTTTCATAAACATTAAAAAAGGCACTTGTGCAACTGATGAGAGAATGTTCATTTTTGGTTAAAAACATTCCCTTTGAACATTGTAAAGGGGCTTGGTTTTCAGATGCATGCATTAAATCATCCATTTTCATTGTACCACGAAGGAAAATATTTCAAACAAGCACTTTTGTAATCTCAGTGGTGTAATTACAAGTAGTGATTAGATAAAGGCTGTTGTGATATTGTGTGTGCATTTAGTGGGACATCATACTTCATTCAGGAACATTTTTCCAGGCCGTAACCTAGCAACCTGAATGAAGTATGTATAACAGATCCCCAAAACCTTCGAAAGTGTCTTTCCATCAAAAACACACAACAGCAAACGCACACATACGCCAATACTGATGTACTAAATCAACAGCGTTTATTTAAAGCAAATTTAAATGAAGCCAATTAACACTTTAGCAGGACGTATATGGTGTGTGTGTGTGTGTGTGTGTGTGTGTGTGTGTAGAAGGTGTTATCTCTCAATGTGTGTTAGACACTTGTGTAAGCTTGTGAGTGAGACACAAGCGTAGGAGGCACAATTACTGTCTGGGTAGAGCAGCTTGTGTATGAGTGTGTGATTGCGTGTGTGTGTGTGTGTGTGTGTGTGTGTGTGTGTACGACAGAAAAGGAAAGTCACAGATTCACTCGTATCAAAATATCCCTGTGGCTTTAAAGGAGGGTGTTAAGAAAGTGATGACAGGGAGCAGACTTTACTATCTTCTAAACACCACCTCAGCTCTGGAGAAAACCGCACAACATCACTGCTGCCGAACACACCAACACAAAATACCGACCACAGGCGCCAGAGAAACTCAAAACCACAGAACGCAATTACACAATATCACAATTACATAACACTTCCTACAGATCACTCAAAACTCAAAGTCACTTCAAACTTACAACTTCAAAATTAGAGATGTCCAATACACATTTTTGTCTTTTTTTTTCATATCCATTTATGATTTTTCCACCATAAATTAGACTTTACATTTTTTATATACCATTAAAAATATTGTGTTCAGAAAAAGAAAAACTCAGACCAAAAATAGACTGATATTGTGCAATATTGTTACAAATTAAAAGAACTGATTTCTATCTGAATATATTTTAAAAATGTGATTTATTCCTGTGATCAAAGCTGTAGTCTCCGCATTATTACTCCAGTCTTCAGCGTCACATGATCCTTCACAAATCATTCTGATATCATGATTTACTGCTCAAGAAACATTTCTTATGCAGAAAACTGTTGTACTGCTTCATTTGTTTAAAGTCCAAAAGAGTAGCATAAAAAGAAAGAAATCTTGGTAACACTTTCTGTGAAGTCCATGCTTATAATGAATTATAGTTCCATACTTATTTATAAATATTACTGTTATATAAGTATATTTATAAAGACTGCATTATAAGAACAGTTATAGTTACATTTATATTATTGTTATAATTACTTATAAGTCATACGTTTTCTTTTTCCATGCGCATGCTCATAATCCATTATATACTGATGTATAAATATTAATTAGTCATAAGGTTCCATGAATGTTTTTATAAAGATGCAGCCTGCCCTGCTATAATGCTATAATATATATATATATATATATACATACAGTTGTGCTCAAAATTGTTGGCACCCCTGGTAAATATGATCAAATATGGCCATAGAAAAATAAATCTGCATTGTTTATCCTTTTGATCTTATATTAAAAAAATTCACAAAAATCTAACCTTTCATTGAAGTAAAATAATTGAAAATGGGGGGCAAATCACATTGTAAAATCACCCTGCTCTGTGATTTTACGTGGCCTACCACTTCATAGCGGAGTTGCTATTGTGCCCAATTGCTTGCACATTGTTATAATACCACAAACAGTTGACAAGGAAATATTTAGTAGTGAGGAAAATTCATAAATGGACAGGTGGCAACCTATCACGGCACCAGGCTTGAATTCACTGAGATCCTGAGAGCAAGCCATTCCTTCACAGAAAGTGCCTAGATGCTTGATTGTATACGCATGTGGCTGTGGAATTGATTGGAACACCTGAATTCAAGTATTTGTCCCATTACTTCTGGCAATATTTTGCATGGTTGTAACATCAGGAACACAACTGACCGACTTGTTTTTACAGTTCTGAAGAGGAGCTTTGGACATTAAAATATCACTACAATTAACTGCAAATAGCGAGAAAAAAAAAATCTAGTGTTTCATGATATGTCATGTGATTTATAAAAGGCCAAGAGCAGGAACGAGAAAAAATGTTAAAAGAAAACCTCTGACTGCAGCAACACATCATTGGTTCTGAGCAAATGAGACTATCTTCTGTGCAATGAAAGACAGGCAGCTATTTCTGAACTCCATAAAGGTCTCGGATTCTCTGTAATATGAAGAAAATCACTTACCACAGAGAACAAATCGTAGAAAAGGAAAGAAACTCGGTAAGGTGAAGTCGGTTTTGTACTGGGGAGGGGAGCATCTAAAAAAAATCAACTTTGATGATTTAATATAGTGTCTACATGGCTATTAAGGTTAATTTAGGATAGTTATAGGATATTCTGGATCGTCCTGATAAATAGACTGGAATTCGGGGGTAGGTGTAGTGACCCACAATTTCTGATGAATGGCATCAGAGTGGAAGACATATTCTCAGGGGATTACCTGTGCATTCACGCACAATAATCACTGCGTTTTACATTATACGGACAAAAGCGAAATATGAGCCATGCTACCTAAGCACCATTCCAGGCCTCTTTGTAAGAACTGAAAGCATCTATACAATGCACATTCTCATTTTTGCCAAACGTTGCTACAACGTTTCCTAATGGCAGTCAGAACAGATGTTTTTGCATTTGGAAATCCATTTACTCTATGCTATCAGATGTCTCATGCACTTAAGCACTGTTTTCAGAGCACGCAAATGCATGCATTGCATAAGCAGGACGTGTGTTCAGTGCTTCTTCAGCTGAGAAATCTCAGAAACTCCTACGCACACTTTGCAACAGAGACAGAAAAAGAAAAGACGGACAGAATGAAAAGAAAGAGAGACACGGAAGGACAAAACACAGAAAAAAGCCTTTATTGAGTCTGTCATTTCAGTGTGCTCATCCAGTTCCCTCTGTTATTGTGCACCTATATTTAGGAGCCAAAGCCTTGCGGGGGTTATAGGGAGCGCGAGGCAGAGTTTCATCCAATCACATCAGGTTACATGACCCTAACAGCGAACCTTCGCGTGAGACAGACCGGGGGGAATCAGAGTGAAACCAGCTGGGACAGGTGTATGAAGATGTCCTGTGAAACATTTTACGCGGCTGACAGAGTAATTTCAGCGTTTGATTGGATGTGACGTGACATGGACTTGACCGCACAGTTTGACTGGCGGATACGGGGGCTGTGTTTCAAAACCTTGTGAACGGTTGAACTACAGCATCATAAGTGGGTATGAACGTTCAATTTGAATATTAAATTCATCTATATTGCCCAAAAACTGCTGTCTTGGAAGCTCAGAACATATGAACTACGCTTAAAGAGGACCTATTATGCCCTTTTGCCAAGTCTTGATTTTGTTTTGGAGCTCTACTAGAATAGGTTTTCAGTCTTAAATGGTCAAAAAAAAAAAAATTCACACATTAGGAATTATTATAAAGACATTATTTAAATGAGGAATATTGTCAAGCATTCATTCCCGAAAGAAAACTCAGGACTACAATGGAGGCGTTTCAGGGAGTTCAGAAACAGTGTTTACTGATATAGAGGATAACTCCCTTTGGAGTGACTTTGTGCTTTGTTACTTTAAAGATCTTTTTCAAGCTCAAACAGCAACATTACACTGATTTCAATACATTATATTGAAAAATGAAAGAAAGCTTCATACAAGATTCATTAGCACCGATTGACTAATAAGCATCCATAGTAAGTGGATTTTTTTACAAAACGAGAATGAGATTTGCAATTACAATACTTCCTGAAATCAACAGTGTGTCATACTCCGAAGTCCTTAAGGTTGCTGCAATGAAATGGCACTTAGAGAAAAAAAATACTTGACAGATATCACTGAATTAGGTGTCCTGAAATATCACACCTGTCCCTGTGACAGCCCTGGGCTCTGTAAAGTGACAAAAAAAATTAAATATGTCATTGTGAGCCATGGTCAGAGTCTTTGTCTAGCCAATAGGGAGACTATAAGGAACTACTTCTCACATATCAGCCCGTATATGGAAAGCAGAAAGCAGAGAGAGACATTTTGTCCTCTTGAAAATTCTATTTTGCTACTGAGGGCAATTTTGACAAAACTAAGATTTGAGCTGACTTTTGCGCAGTGCAGTTAGGGAAAAGTGGTGTGTCTGAATGAGTGGCCGAGTCTGGTTGGAGTTTTAGAATTTAGGAAATTTCACCTGTAGTGCATTCAGAGAAAAGCAATGGCAGGGATTTTCACCAGATGACTTAAAGCTCTATTTGTGAGGAATTAATCATTCAAAAATGATTGTGGTGATGTTGATGAGAGCGCATCTGCATATAAAAATAAGATTAAGTACACTCGAAAAATGCTGTTCACTTTATTTAAGCAATTCATCTTGATTTAACACAATTATATCAGGTTTCTGGTTCAAATGTAATTGATTCATGTTAAACCGTTACTCTTTGACATAACTTGATGTTTTCATTTTGAAATAACATGTTTCAATCAAGTAACCCAATCAAACAGGACTTTCATTTACCCACCGTGCTTTGCGAAGGGGCTGAATTCGGAGAGTAAATGTTTAAATAAAGTGCTATTTTATGCATTTTTAACAAAATTAGAAAATGGAGAGACGTTTTAATGCTTAAAGTTTTGTTATGTTGGTCTTTAAAAGTTTGTGTTAGTGTTTTTGGAGGTTACCGTTGTGGTGAAGTGTAGAGCATGTGCTTGGGCTGAGGACCTGCTAATAATAATTGAAGTTGTTCTAATAATAAAAAAAACAACTACTTTTGGCACGCCATGGATGTAAAAACCATCTTCTGACTAGCCAACAAGATCTTGTAAAATGTTTTGTAAATGCTGTAAAAAAATAGTATTTCATTAAATAAAAATAATCAATTAAATTGGATTACTTGTTTTGTTTGATTATATTCATTTTAGAGTAATTAAACTTAATAGTTTTGGACAAAAATTAAGAATGTTAACCTGATTTAACTAAATGGCATTGAAATAACCTTACATAAAAAAAAAAAAAGTTTACTGAAATAAACAATGTTAATTCAATTCAACCCAATTACTTGGAACCTGTTGACATGAAAAAAATAAGTAAAGCCAACGTATTTTTTGAGTGAATAAAAAGCTGAAGTGTAAACCATACTTTTAAGGAGAATTTGGGTGCTCACAATTTGGTATATGCTTTCCAAAACAAATCAAAACTTTCAGTAATAATAAGGTGAACAGAGTTTAAAAAAAAAAAATGTAACGATAAAAAAATAATAAAATAAACAAAACTACTATTTTTACAACACTACTGTTTTGCCCCATTGATTATGTCTATAAAATAGCAGGAGTTTTATTGTGATTATTAAAGAAAATATTAAATTAAGAAATGGGTTGCAATAATTATATCGTAATTTAGTATTTAATTAAATAATATAAATAACTGTTTTTATAGTAAAATTACAATAATAACAACATTAAATTACAACAATCATATTCACATTTATGTCTAAATTTCTATATTTTAAAATGTTTTTCAGAGTGAACCTGTGTTCATTTACATGCGAGCAGCTTGTGACACACTGTTTTTCAGTGGCTCGAGTCACAGTGAAAAGAGCCAAGCCACTCATTGAAAAATCATGTGCTACACACGTACGCAAGAAGACACAGATGTGGTTCACTCTGAAACTGCATTTATTTTTTTAAATTGCAGCCTTCACAAATTAATTTCCTTTGTAGGGTGTGTTTTTTGGAAAAAAACATGCATCTAATTAAGTGGCTAAGCCTGGTGTAGTCTCGCATAGCCAGACCTTCAGACTGACAGCAGAAGGTCTGGACTCCATCGCAGCTTTCATTTGCCAAGGACTGTCCAGAGGCCGTCTGGCTGACATGTAAAGCCACCAATCACAGTTTGTTTTGTTCCGGGTCATGTTCAGGGGCACGGAAATGTAAAGTCGATGTCCCTACAATAACATACTGGTGTGCCAGGGTTGGTGTCAACGGGGGGCTGGCGGGGCTGGGGGTGGTCTTCCATGATGGTCTAAGCCTCAACATGAGGATCTGATTTTAAGCACAATACTGTATTTAATGTAATTACATCAAAAGTAACTAATTGTAATACAGACAAAAATAAAAAATAATAAAAAATAAAAACTTTCCTTTACTTTTTCAAGGAGGGCCATTAAAGAACATGACATACAAGTCACCCAGAAATCAGATGATGACTTCTCAACTCCCAAAGTGTTTCCCATTTTGCGTGCCTTATGCATCAGACCATATGACCTTATGCAGTCCGTGTGACGTCTTAGGCTGAGAATAAGTCTGGTGAAAGTTTCCAAGTGGTTAACAACAAACTTATTTAGTGACCCGGGACATCATTCACTACCCTCCTCTCATCATAATCTTTTTAATGTTAGACATCAACCTTCTTAGTATTCCTCAATCAATTCATTATAAAAAATATAACAAGAAAAATATATATATAATTATAAAATAATGCCTGTTTTTAAAGGATATTGTTCCTGCAACAAAATAATTGAATATTTGATGACTGAATAAGTGCAATTCATCTTTATTCCACAAGGTGACAATGTCTGATACACAATGATGCAGTGATGTTTCACTCAAAGTCACCGCAGGCAGAAAAAAACAATAGGAAGAATTTAAACAGGGTAAACCCAGCCCGATCTGAAGGAAGCAATGGATCATTGATCTGATTGATTGAAGGACTATCCAACTAGACTATCCAGTCATTTGAACTATGCCCGTTGATCACACCTCTTGTGCAGTAGAAAATACAGACTCCCCAGACCAATGTGCAATCTTAAAAGAATGAGCTTGGTCTGGTGATAGCCAGACAAGGAGGAATCATCAGCAACACTTGAAATGGCTCAGTGATTTACAGCAGAGCAAGAACTGAACGCAATCAAATATTAGTGTCACTGTCACTTGATGGTGGATCGCTGTCAGCGATCAAAATATTGATTTTGAAGATGTTGAAAATGATAGTTTGGAGATTATGTATGAGATGGCGAATATGAGCAGATGCTGAATGTACTGGTAAATGAGCTCTGATGAGGACAGTGATGAAACTGAACCCTTCCGAGCTCCAAAAGATAAAATATGCTTTATTTTATTCTTCTGTAATAGTTACTCTATTATCAGGAGAGTTTTATATTATCAAGACAGGTAGAGATCCATCCGTGTTAGATATAGTTCCGGGTCGCTAAAGACCCGGATATGTAATAATGATTGGCGAAACATTCATGCATTTAATGGTTAAAACAATAATAATAATACATTTGAGTTGGTTAGATTCATAAAAAATTGATCGGATCATGAAAAATGGCTGTTACATACTAAAAAAAAGTTAGGAGGGGAGGGGCTGAAAACAAGAAGAGGATTTGGTGATGTCATTTGAAAAGGAATGTCATGCACAGATGAATCATGCAAAGGAACCAGCGAACAGAGTCATGCGATTACTAGTTGTAAATAACGAAGACTATTCCCTTAATTACACACCTGTACTCAAGTACAAAATCAGCAGTCTAATAGTAAAGGATCCGGGAGTCTAAGCGTAAGCCGGGGCTCTTTCAGCAGTGCGCAAAGCACTTAACCCCAGGATGCTCTGCAGGGACCGTCAGTGCAATTAGTGCACTGTAAGTCCCCGTAGATGAAAAGCGTCTGCTCAGCGGTGGCTGTAATGAGCATGGTCTTTTTTCACACTTTGTGTTTGACGTTTGTGATGCAGCCTTGAAACGCTGTTTGTGCTGTGCAAACAATAGAAGCTTCCAAGCTCAAATGAGAATGCACAGAGAGAGTCTTGGCTATAAGTGCACAGAAAATCCTTCGGCTATAGTGTGTGTATTTGTCAGAACATGCCTTATGGTTCCAGACTGAGTCTCCTTATGTGTACGTGTTTGGGAAAATTGCTTTCTAAGTCGTGATCGCATGTACAAAGACACGTGTGAAGTGTTTCCTTTCAATTTGTGTGTGTGTGTGTGTGCGTGTGCTCTTTAAGCTGTAATTGCGTCTGTAGAGTTGCGCTCCATCCCCGGGTGATTTATGGCTGATGCCAGCACAGAGCTAACAAGGGCAATAAATTCCCCCACTTGCTAGTGCTACTGCAAAATGTGTGTGCTAATGTGTGTGTGTGTGTGTGTGTGTAAGCGCACACATTTACAAACATTCAATTATGTCATGCGGCGTACAACATGCAAACTGCCTTTTTGTGTTCTTGCACTTCTCGCCGAGTCTCTGTTCTGTCCTCATTCTTTCCATCAAATCTACACAGACACACAACAGCTGTATGCAAACAGTCGGATAGACTCTTCATTGTAGTAGTGACAGGTGAGGGACACAGAGTGCATGACCTTTGACACTGGTTCTTTACCCTTTGACCCCTTTGAGTGTCTATCCTCGGCCAGTTTGTGCCCAAGCATGCAATTGGATAAAACTTTTTTTAAGTGCATAAATGAGAGGGAGAAACAGTGGAAGTGGAAAAGGTGAATAGAAAAATTAAAAACAAAGATGTACGTGTTGATCATTTATGGTTGCAACAATAGAAACAGGCTATCAAGGATCCTTTAAATATAAATGTTTGATGCTGAACCGTCAAGTATTGCCTTACACGGCTTGTAAAATCTGCAGTACCAAACAGATAAAAATGTAATCTTTTATGTTAAAACAATTAGACATATTTGGCATACATACATACAAATACAAACACAGACACACACATATTATATATATATATATATATATATATATATATATATATATATATATATATATATATACACACACTCATTATCTCTTTAACACGGCACCTCTTAGTGGGTGGGATATATTAGGCAGCAAGTGAACATTTTGTCCTCAAAGCTGATGTGTTAGAAGCAGGAAAAATGGGCAAGCGTAAGGATTTGAGTGAGTTTGACAAGGGCCAAATTGTGCTGGCTCCAAAACTACAGCTCTTTTGAGATGTTCCCGGTCTGCAGTGGTCAGTATCTATCATAAGTGGTCCAAGGAAGGAACAGTGGAGAACCGGCGACAGGGTCATAGGTGGCCATGGCTCATTGATGCACGTGAGGAGCGAAGGCTGTCCCGTGTGGTCCGATCAAACAGACGAGCTACTGTATCTCAAATTGTTGAAGAAGTTAATGCTGGTTCTGATAGAAAGGTGTCAGAATACACAGTGCATGGCAGTTTGTTGTGTATGGGGCTGCATAGCTGCAGACCAGTCAGGGTGCCCATGCTGACCCCTGTCCACCGCCGAAAGCACCAACAGTGGGCACATGAGCATCAGAACTGGACCACGGAGCAATGGAAGAAGGTGGCCTGATCTGATGAATCACGTTTTCTTTTACATCACTTGGATGGCTGAGTGTGCAAGCGTTGCTTACCTGGGGAACACATGGCACCAGGATGCACTATGGGAAGAAGGCAAGCCGGCAGAGGCAGTGTGATGCTTTGGGCAATATTCTGCTGGGAAACCTTGGGTCCTGCCATCAATGTGGATGTTACTTTGACACGTACCACCTACCTAAGCATTGTTGCAGACCATGTACACCCTTTCATGGAAACAGTATTTCCTGGTGGCTGTGGCCTCTTTCAGCAGGATAATACGAACTGCCATAAAGCAAAACTGGTTCAGGAATAGTTTGAGGAGCACAACAACGAGTTTGCGGTTTTGACTTGGCTTCCAAATCCTCCAGATCTCAACATCTGAGCATCTGTGGGAAGTGCTGTAAATAAGTCGGAATCCATGGAGGCCCCCATCGCAACAAGACTTAAAGGATCTGCTGCTAACATCTTGGTGCCAGATATTTATATATACACACATGTATACAACACACACAGACACACACACACACACACACACACACACACACACACACACACACACACACACACACACACACATGTGTGTGTGTGTGTTGTGTGAAATGTGTGGACATTCCATAGGCGTAATGCATTTTATACTGTACAAACATTTTCTATCCCCTACACTGCCCCTGCTAAACCTACCCATCACAGGAGACTAAGTTTATTTCTGTGAAAAAAACTCATCCTGTGTGATTTATATATATATATATATATATATATATATATATATATATATATATATATATATATATATATATATATATATTTATTTATTTATATATACACACATGTATACAATACACACACACACACAACACACACACAGAGAGAGAGTACACACATATATTTTGTAAATGTATACATTTTAATATCATGCCTCATTGAAGATTTTCTGCACTGAAAAATGCTGGTCTCAGAGTTCTTTAGGAGGACCTGTTTCATTAATTAAAGTGCATGAAATATTACTGCACAAACTAATAAAGAATATATAAGTATAAAGATATTAAACATTCAAAACCTTTAGAAACAAATATCAATATACATTTGCTAGCCTCTGCTGGAATGCTCAGTGCTGCTAAATCAAAACAAACATAAATTTATTGAGTTTTTTTTTGCCTAAAATGACACCTGAAATATCCACAGCCTTTAAAAATAAAGAAATAAATAAAAATCACACCTCAAGGCAGGTGTGATATCCTCAAAGGCTCAAAGTCGACTCTTGACAGACACTGATCCCCCTGCTGCCAGGACACAAATCTCACAAAACCACGTTTTTAAACCACTCTTACCGCAGTACTAAAGTAGAGAGCTGGAGATACTTTGCTTTGTTGCTGTCAGTGAGTTGTAGCAGGGTTTAAAAAGTAGAAGGTGACTGTTCTGCACCATTGTGTGTGATTCATGCCCTTTAAAGGCCATGGTGAACCCTCTCTTTCAGTCTTAAAGGAAATGAACAGATATTCATGGCTTTCCCTCCATTTTCTTATTCCCTCATTCCAAGGAGAGGTGAAAGACCACAGGAGATCTGAGGGTCGTTTTGAAACCTCCAGATCATTTTCAGGCAGCTTGCGGGTGAGTAGACACAAACACGCACACCGTTCTGGCCTCTGAACTCTTTCATCCGATTTCTTTTTTTTCTTTCCTTAGTCTCTCAGAAGTCATCGACCTCATCTGCACATACACTTTATTTTTTTTAACTATTAAGTCATAAACACACAAACTCTTATCAAACGCCTGCTGGAAAGATCTAGCTTAGGCTGAAACATTGTAGCTGGTTTCTTGCTGGTTATTAGCTGGTGCAATCTTGGACCAGGAACATACCAGTTTAATGCAGTTAAGCAAACTGGCTATTTGAACGTGGTGGCTGATAAACCAGCTTGCACTAGCTAATGACCAGCTTGGATCTAAAACACTTATTTTATCCCACACACTTCTTTTTCACACCTTATTGTACCTCTGCCACACTACAGGCTGATGGATATCATATAGGCCTACACACATACACTATCACACATACTTAACCTTGCCTTGTGGATTCTTGGTCTCCTAGACTTTTTTGGTGGTGATTTCCTGAGCAAAACTAGTTAGAGTGTTTGGTTGAATGCCTGAATGTTGGTAATGCCAATTTTATTTTATTTTTTGCCAAATGTATTAATAAATACTTATTGTTAGGAATTTGTTCAAATCCCTAGCCCTAAGTATGAGTAATAGCAATAAAGATGCTTGCCTTAAGAAGCAACACTAATAAAACCCCAGATACTATCGGTTTAGCTGACGGAAAATGCACTGTCTAGGGGAAAGAGAGAATGACAGAGTGAGAGAAAAGGGGAGAAGGAAAAAATTGAAGGTTAAAGCTAAGTGTCTGGGTCAGACAGAATGACATGACAACTGCAATAAATGTAAATAAAAGAGCTTTGCGTGGTAATTCAGTCCACTTGACGGAGGCACAACACATACATCAACCTCTCTCTCCCTCTCTCTCACACACACATTTCGACACATATTTCTTTATGCAGAAATCATTATTCGCCGGCACACACATACATGTACCCACTTTGTCTAACATAAAAACTGGACAAAAACAAATGATACTATCAAAACAGTGCATGAACGGAATGGAGTGTATGACACATTATCCATAACACTATCAAAATTTCCATCATACTTCAATTGTTCCCCCTCCATCTAAACTGTCAAAACTCGACCTAAATAAAATGTAGGCCAATGCAGTTTAACTGGCCTGAGGTGACAGACAAACTGCTGAAGCCTGTTCACTTTTCATTTGTGTCCAAGGAAGTTACCGTGAGTGGCATTTATCTCAGTGTTTTTTTTTTCTTTCATATTAGCATCACCATACAGGCTCTATCTACAATATATTAAGCTCTATTCAATTCCCAGTGATTACACCAGGCAAAGTTAGCTAGTTAAAACAACACAAAAAAAAATTTCTCCCACCTTACACTGAATGAATTGTCGCAGCTAACTGTTCAAGGAATTCCCGATATATTCAACAAAATTGAATATATCGTTATAGCGTTAAATTAAATTGAACATAAAAAATATAAATCAACACATACCTGTTTCTTCATCAATTGTGAATCTTCCAAGACCACTGCCGTCACGTATGGAATACTGCACCTCGCCGTCCCTGCCTGTGTCGTCATCCCGTGCAGAGACCTGGAGCACAGAAGTCCCGGTCCGAACGTTTTCTTTTACCGATCCATTCATGGCGAAATTTGAGAAATATGGCGGATACAGGTTTTCGTTGACATCCACAACCTCCAGTTCAACAGAGCTAACCGACAGGAGCGAAACAGGTCGGCCTTTGTCCTTCGCTCGAACTGTTAGGTTGAAGAACTGTTGAGTTTCGTAATCCAGCTCCTTGGTAAGGCGAATGGCACCGCTAGTCTTGTCGACTTCAAAACGGCCATCATAGTCATTAGCGAGTGAGTATCGCACCTGCCCTCCAAGTCCCAGGTCAGGGTCTTGTGTGTCCAACCAGGCAATGACAGTTCCTACTGGGAGGTCTTCAAGTGCACGGGCACTGACGACACTTGGGATAAAGGCCGGTGGACAATCATTAACATCCTCGAGTGAGATTTTAAGTGTTGTTACAGAAAACTTTTGGGCTGTTCGCTCTGCTCGATCTCGTGCTTCCACTTTTAAAATGAAGAAGGGAACTAACTCTCGGTCCAGCTGACCTGCAACATACACAATCCCACTGGAGCTGTTAATGCCAAACTGTGATGTGCTGGTGAGTAGAGAATACTGGATCTCGCCATTGAGACCTTGATCTTTGTCAGTAGCTTCCACTTGAATGACTTCGGTTCCAATAGGGGTGTTTTCGGGAATGCGGGCCTGGTAGCCACCATCTTGAAGAAATTGAGGTGCATTGTCATTTGCATCTACTATGTAAACTGTAAGAAGCCGCCAGGTGGATTTTTGCGGTTGGCCTAAATCGTACAGTGTGATATTTAGAAGGTAGCGGTCAGTCTTCTCACGGTCAAGAGGAAGGAAGATGCTTATTATACCATTCAGAACTCCAATAGTAAAACAACTGTCTGTGTTGCCATCAGCTATGGCATATAAGATTTGTCCATTGAACCCTGTGTCTCCATCATAGGCTTTTACTTGAAACACACTCATGCCAACTTCTACATCCTCACGCACAGTGATGTCCGTTGGGAAGGATTTGTCAAATTGAGGTGATTGACGGTTTACAGAGAAAAGGTCGATAAAGCCTTCTTCTATTTTGGGTTTATTGCTAGCTTTGGATTTCTTTAGAAGTTTCTCGGCTAGTCGTTGGGCTACTCTTGTTTCTGTACAACTAAAGCTCTTGGGCGGTGTCTTCCCTTGCACTACTGATATGTTTACAAACATAGGATCAGAGAAGTGTTCCCCATCTGTGGCAGTAATTTTTAGCCTGAAGGAGTTTTTGGGTGCCACAGTGTTGAGTGAGTGGTGTAAGGTCATGACACCGGAATCAGGATTTAAGTCAAAGTACCCTCGCTCATTCCCTGAGAGGATCTTGTATTTGACAAGCTCTAGCTCATCAATGTCTATGGCAGACATTGTGGCAATTACCTCACCTACTGGAAGGTCTCGAGAGATTATGCCAACACAGGCCACTTTCTCAAAGAGGGGTTTGTTATCATTAACATTCTCTAGGTGCACAGTGACGTTGACTTCACTTTCACGCCTATATGGGGAACCCCAGTCAGAAGCACGAACCACAAAACTAAAACTCTCTAGAGATGATTCAAAGTCCAGCTCCTGTGTTGTTGTGACTGCTCCAGTGAATTGCTGCACACTGAAAGGTAATGGTGTCAAGCTAGCCATGCTGTATGTAATGTACCCGTTTTCCCCATGGTCACCATCAGAAGCAGTCACCACAACAACAGTAGTGCCTACGGCAACACTCTCATTGACAAATACCTCATAAGACTGTTGAGCAAATAAAGGTGCATTATCATTGGCATCCTCAAGAATGACTTTAACCTTGACCCTAAGGTCACTGTCTACTTCTAAGACTTCTAGCTCAAATACTTCCTGTTGGAGTTGGGTGAGCCAACGTGCCGTGCTGATGACACCTGTCATGGTGTTGATACTGAAGAACCCTGAATCAGCAGATGGGGTCAGGATGTACTCAGCATCATCTGGCTCTGGCTGGAGTTTCACAGCCTCCACAACAGTTCCAGGAGGGGCAACTTCACTCAAGAGAACCTCATATTCATCCTTTTGAAATTTGACTTCCATCAGGGCTGGTTGTGACAGTCGTAAGTGCACGATGTGCACAACTGAGAACTTTTGAGGTGTTCCACGGTCCCGTGCCTGTAAGCTGATGTTTAGTCCAAATGGATAACTGTCCCAGTCGAACTGCTCTGTTGCACGGACGACAAACTCATTAGATCCTGTCTGACTAACTTCCTCATCCATCATTTCTTCACTTGGCATCTCAGTCCTTTCAATGCTGAAGAGCTCAAGAAGGTCCCCAGCCACAATGCTCACACTCTCAATTTCTCCATTTGCCCCTTCGTCAAGATCCTCTACGGTGACCACAGCTATAACAGGGGACTTCTCAGTCCATACAGGTAATAATGTAACAACACTCAGTGTGGGCACATGCTCATTAATACGTTCTACATGAACAAACAGTTTGGCTGTACTGCTTACACCATTATTCCCATAGAGCTTCATTCCACGGTCCACAGCCTGTATCTCAAGATCATAGCGGCTTTGAGTGTCAACATCCAGCTTCCCACTTAAAGAAACAACTCCACTTGTCGGGTGCACAGCGAACAGCTCCATTCGCTCCTTGAAAAAGTAATAGAACTCTCCATTCGATCCTATGTCTGCATCCGTGGCAGTGACCTGAGCTATGCTGGTGCGTAGGGGTGTGCTTTCTGCAATGGTGACCGAATATGTGGTAGGGGAGAATAGTGGTCGAAGGTCATTCATATCCAAAACCTGCACACTAACTTTAGTCCAGGCCTCTTGTGTATCCCCCTTAATGGAAGCTTTCACTGTCAACATGTAGTTGTCCTGAACTTCACGGTTCAAGATGGCAGCATTCCCTCCTTTGGTTCGTATCCGCAGGAAGCAGAAATCACCCAGAGTGTATTCCTCAGCCTTGAAAAATCCTTCCTCGTCCCCAGAGGTGATGCGGTACCTCACCTCCCAGGAGTGATGCTGGAGAGGGACGCCCATGCGCAGCTTGCTGGCGGCGTAGGTACGGGCGGCCGAGTTCTCGTAGACCGACGCATGGTACAGTGGTTGAGTAAACTGTATGCGGGACCTTTCACCTTGGCAGTGGCCTGGAGGCAGAGAGAAGAACAGCCAGAGGGCCAATTGTAGGAGAAAGGCCCATATGCCTGCCCAAAGGGCCATGCTCACTGCCATCCCATCACCAAACCCATCCTGGAGACAGAGCAAAAGAAAGAAAGAAAGGCATTAGGCAGAGCAGATGACATGCTAATACAAAACCTGACCTTTCATATCTAAAGCTCAGAGGTCACTAGAGATCAGTCAAAAAGATCAAACACAAGTAAAGGAAGTTGTGTGACATAGAAAGGCTGGTGCAACCGCAAGCCAAATGACATCACTACCCAGGTCTGAAAATGGACACTAACACACAATTACATACTACAGAAAAACCAGGAGGATGCAATTCAGGAAAATTCACTTACACACACACTACACTTACACACAGAAGAAGAAAAAAACAGCAGGAGAATGCAAGTCAGGAACAAAATAATTATAGAGAACGAAAAATCTAAAATACAACTCGTGACACACACACACACACACACACACACATTCATTATATGACATGGTTTTAAAAAAGCTCTTGAGAAAGGACAAAATGTTGTGGATTCAGCAATATACTGGTTATGATAAAGTGCTGCTGGAGAGGAAGTCTGTGTGTGTGGGTTTACTTAGCTATACTTATCTAACAAAATAGTCCCAAGAAGTTAGCTGAATCTGAAAGCCTTTGGGGACTTAAATTGGAAAAAAGGATTCATAAATCCAATAAAGCTATATATATTTATTTATTTATTTTTTAATTAAAAAAAATTCAAATGTTTTCATTTAGGATTAGTAAGTTATAATTAGCTTAATACAATACAAAAACAGCAAAATAGCAGTCTAAGGTATGTTCCCGACTTGTATTGTTTGCGAGTTTGTGTTTGCATGTAAGGCGTTTTGCATGCACGTGTGTGTTGGTATGATACATCAACTCTTGTTTTAGACACCGCTTGTTTTGTGTGTGCCCTGCGGGACAGTTGGGATGTGTTCCAGTCTACAAAAGCGCAACACTGACCTTACCATGCACACACACAGTGTCCAACTTTTGCCCATATAAAAACACACAAAATATACACACAAAGAATGGAGTTGCTGTGGTCAGCCCACACATGACTCAGCACACACACACACACACACACACACACACACACACCCCTTTCCACCTCTAACGATATCCTACAGCACACTCACCAACTCAGTCCCACAAATTGGAAAAGACACACACACACACACACACACACACACACATACACACACACTACTCAAAATGCAGAGATCAGCTTATTTTATTTCTCTCGGTTTCTCTCTCTGTCACACTCTTTTTCTCTCTCTTTGTGTCCACATACACTGACAGACAGGCTGTCAGATTAAAACCAGCAGCCATTTTGGAGCAGTCAAGGTTCAGTACGCAAACAGCATCTTGTCTCTCCTAAAACCTTGTTTAGACTGACCATATCTCAGGCTCAGCTGGCCGGAGACTTTACACAACACAATAAAAATGCATATCATAACCCCAACACAAACATCGCAGTGTATTCTGTACACTTACTATCAAAACATTTTTCCGGAACATTCAGTTTCGGTTACTGTTATGTACTACTGTACAGCAACTCAAATTGAGGTTAAATTTGATACATTTTTACTCAAGATTTGTATTAGCAACTTGGTCTTGTTGAATATGAATATGTAGTCAAAAACTGCTTAGTACAGGTTCAAATGTCAACATTACTTTAAATATTCTTAGAACAATTAGAATTGGAATACTTTATTGATATTTTTTTAGTAGTATGATAACTTCATTATATGCCTTCAATCAATTTCAAACAGTGTTGCATTGAAAGTTATTTCATATAGCACTGTGAGAATGTCTATCACATTTTAATAACATTATTTGAATTTCCATTAACAATTTTAACAAAATTACACAATCTTTATGTAAAAGCTAATTTCATGTATTTCATGAATGTTAACCTAATATATCTGATCACTTCTAGCAACTTTAACTATTAAACACAACAACATTGATCATTTGTTAAAAAAACATTATTATAATAAATATTATTATATTATTTTAATTATGTTATAACAATTATTATTTTAACTATAAAAATGTTTACAATGGCTTATTAACAGTAGCACTCAGAACTCCAATATGAACCCGAGAACTTTACTCAAACAATTATGGCATCATTAGAACTTCTATCAATATTTAAACAATTACACAACCTTTATGGAACATTAGCCAAAAAGTTTAGAATGTTCCTACAACTAGGTGGGACAAGAACAATAAACATTTCCATATGTTCTAACAGTACAAGATATTGATCATCCTGGCACACGCACACGCACACGCACACGCACACACACACACACACACACAATCAATAAAAAGCCCATTATCCACATAAGCACAAAACATTATCAATACGTAAAGCCATTATGACAAGCCATTGTCAATGCAATTGCACACTAAAATAACTACACGACACATATTTCACACAGTCACGCAAACATAACCAAAACATATGTACAGCGAGACACGCTTTGCAAAATGCAGTGTGGAAACATTCATGAACTTGGGATCCACGTATGGCTCATTCACATATGACAAATACATACTCTAAAGTAAAACTGCATTGGAAAGGCCACGCTTTGTGTTTTCTTTTCTAATGGAAAATGTTTGTAAGCGTGTTTATCTGCTGATATTTTGTTATCTGTAAACTGCATTATAATCCATTCACTGACAGCTCTGCGTTTAAGAAAAGCCGCAGTGCTCCACTGCATCTGAATGTGTGTGCGTTACGTGACGACCAATCCAATATTCCGAGAAACAGAGAGGAAGTGATGTCGAACAGTACAGAGAGAATTTAAAATGACGTGTGTGTGTGTTCGCGCATGTGTGTGATGTTCTGATATATCTGATGTTCTCTATAGACTGAGGCATGATTCTTTCACTTCAGTTATGTGTTTAAGAAAAGCCGGACTGACACACTCCTTCTAAATGCCTTTATGTGTATTAGTGCTGTCACAATACCAAAATATCAGTAGTTGATTCCAATGCCAGAAAAAATGTATGATGGGACAGTTGACAGGCTAATTAGAAATTTAAAATGATCATCATCCAATATGGTGTTTGTTTGTGAGTATATACCGTGCATGTAACTGGTCCTACTCGACCCACTCTGAGACACGCACAGCTCTTACTTGCCTATGTCTGTTACACGGCACAAAATGTAAATCAAACCCTCAGAGTGGGATTCGAACCTGGATCTCCAGTGTGGGAGGCGGGATCTTACTGGCCTACTTCCATTACACTCATTCTCCCTAAACCTCACTCCCATACGGGTCATGGCACCAAATTTAACCGGGCCTATTCGACCCTCTCCAAGCAGGATTCTAACCGGGGTCTCCAGCATGGGAGACGGGCGTGCTAACAAGAAGGCTAAAGACTGCGGCCTTTAGCGTCAGCCGCTAGTGCACCTCTTGATGCCAGGGGAGTGAGGTTTACACAAACAGCTCTTACTGGCTTAAGTCCGCTACACTCATCCTCCCTAAACCTCACTCCCACCCGGGTCACGGCACCAAATGTAAACAGTGCCATTGAACTGGATGTATAAATTATATATGAATGAATGAATGAGGCATTTATATTGTGCTTTCATATGTACTACTGTACACCCAAAGCGCTTTACACTCACATCAGGGGTCTCTCCTCAGCCACCA
The DNA here is from genome assembly GCA_023029165.1 of Gobiocypris rarus. Classification (NCBI taxonomy): domain Eukaryota; kingdom Metazoa; phylum Chordata; class Actinopteri; order Cypriniformes; family Gobionidae; genus Gobiocypris; species Gobiocypris rarus. The sequence continues at coordinate 20,836,384 of CM040911.1, forward strand.
CCAGTGTGCAACATCCACTTGGATTATGCGACAGCAGCCACAGTACAACGGCGCCAAAGCGTTCACCACACACCAGCGATAGGTGGAGAGGAGAGAGGGTGATAGAGCCAATTCAGTGAATGGGAATTATTAGGAGGCCAAAATTAGTAAGGGCCAATGGAGGGAATTTAGCCAGGACACCGGAGTTACACTCCTACTTTTTACGAGAAGTGCCATGGGATTTTTAATGACCACAGAGAGTCAGGACCTTGGTTTAAGGTCTCATCCGAAGGATGGTGCTTGTTACAGTACAGTGTCCCCCTCACTATACTGGGGCGTTACGACCCACACAGACCACAGGGTGAGCACCCCTCACTAACACCTCTATCAGCGGCTACCTGGTTTTCCCAGTTGGTCTCCCATCCAGGTACTGACCAGGCTCAGCCACTCAGTCTTGGGCTACAGGGTGATATGGCTGCTGGCTGTATAGTGCTATAAATGACCAGTTAGCTCAGAAGCTAACAATACCAGATTAGCATTTTAAAATTTTGAATAAATTACATAAATTACAATAACAAAATCTGTTTGCTTCACTGTAACAAGGCATCAGCAAAACGCAGGCAACACGAATGCCCACCTCTTGGGGTCCAAGAACACAGGATAGAGGGTATGTTTGGCATTGGAGTACTTATTACTTACTAAAACCATGTGTGTTAAAGTGCTTAGTCAGTTAATGACTTCATAGACAGTGTTTCTGCATGAAGATACGGACTCTGATTTCAGACAGGCCTCCAAGGCACAATAACGTCACATTTAATGATCTAGAACAAATTTGAGCTTTAGACATAACCAAGTGAATATTTTATGACTATAATGCTTGTTTTTCAGTTTAAATGGAATCTGAAAAAAAAGAACATTTATAAATGTATTTACTCTCAACTATGCTATTACACATTATTCTCTCCACCAACCCCGACTCTGAACACACGCAAATGACGCATGTATGCTGCCTTCAAAAACTATATCTATAAAAAATGCTAAACATTAAAGGGCACCTATTATGCCCCTTTTTACAAGATGTAATATCAGTCTTGGATGTCCCGAGAGTGTGCCTGTGAAGTTTCAGATCAAAATTCCTAACATTTCATTTAATATACCATTTTGAAAATGGCAATTTTGGGGTTGAAGAAAAATGAGCTGTTCTGTGCGTGGCTCCTTTAATGCAAATGAGCTGCTGCTCGCCACCCGAGAGGGCGGAGCCTACACATCTTGTTCACAGGTCATTCATAGCAGTGAACATTGAATGAAAACTGAAACATGATATCTGTGTGTTTTAATGATCATCTCTATCGCAGACACGTTCATACGACATTTGTCAGTTCACTTGGCAGTTCTTCATCATCATGAAATATTATCATCTGCATGCGTTTTAAAGCCTTATCGCTCTCAACTTAAACACACACATGCTCCTATCGCATAAGTACAGAGCTGGATGTCAGCACATCGGTGAGTAGTCTATTAAACTAGACTAGTTATCTATCACTAGTTTTATAGACTAGAAAATCTATCGAAATTCAATCACTGCTCTTGACTGAATGAACTTTAGTAGCTTTAATAAGAACACATTTCTTACTTGAATGCTGCTGTTAATGCTCTGGCGAGGAGATAAACATGGCGGACAGTGTACAGCTCTCTGAGGGAGGGGTCTGTGCTAGTATGTCAGTGTCCATCAACACATGTGGGCGGGGCCTCTGCAGTGTGACGTCACACTGCAGGAATCCTGAAACGGCTTGTTCTGAGACACTGCTTATGATTTATGGGGATTTAAAAAAAGGAGTCTGTGGATTTTTACCATTATAGGGTGGTGTGTACACACACTGCCAACACACATTTCACATTTATGTTCAAACACCTTATAAAAGTGAATTTTGCATAATAGTTACCCTTTAAAGATCCACTCAAGTGCCTTGAAATTCCACCAAATTTCCCCTGAAACGGCTCCAGCTGTTAGAAGCTCCTCCCCTTTTTTAAAACAGCCAATAGCGTTTTGTTAATATCACAGTTTGACTAGAGCCTTTCTGTTTGGTAAAGCCACGGTTTCCTCCTAATCTCTAATCTCTATCATCATAATTTCCTCCATATTGCTTTGAAATATAGCATTCTGTGCAGAATTTAAATGGGTCCAATATGTTTTGTTGTCTGCACCAACTTGCGCATATGATCCGCTCCGTGCTTTTGTGTCTCTAGTCTAGACCAGAGCTAATGGTGTGTGTGTGTGTGTGTGTGTGTGTGTGTGTGTGTGTGTACGCTGCAGCGGTGCGCGTGAACTAACATGAAACCAGACTTCATTCGCTTCAACTGAAAGCATATTTTCACCGTCTGAATCATCGCATATGCACTTATGTGCCATTCACCATGCAGAAAACAGTAAATGTGTGAACAACTGAACGATTTCAGCCGCAGCTTCAGCGTCTATTTATAGTGCAGGGGGTGGGACACTTCAGATTCTAGAGAGCATTTGATTGGACAGAAGATGTGATGAGAAGCTGTCCGAGGTGATGTCAAAACTCTGTGATACATTTTAACAGAAGTGAGAGACTGTAAGTTTTGAATGCTTATATATCCTAAATGCAAATTTTGTTATTGTTTTGTAACACACCAGCACATTCATAACCTTAAAGGGTTACTTCAGCGATTAGCATTAAGCTTTGTATCAGTAGAAACGCGGTAGTATATATTTAAATTATCGTATTTTTCCCCCTCATGTCCCTGAGACGAGAGATATGCATTTTATTTCTGGAAAAAATCTTCAGATGACGCAAATATTGTCATTTTGTGCCATCGGAGGATTGTTTGGTCAGAGGCTAGAGACTACAGCCAGTAGTAGGAGCATGTTATCAACCCGCACATAGGGGTGGGATCTCACTCACAGAATATGTATGCGCACATAACAGAGCAGTGCGGAGCAAAGTGAGTGTTTCAACTTTTCAATGAGTTCATATTAAAGTTAAGCTTCCATAGGCATGATCTGAAAATGCGCCAGACTGAATATGTTCCTTGAATGTATACCGCGCTTGCCTCAGCTCTTCGAACTCGTGATGAATGAAATCTGACTCCTGCTGCATTTGTGTCATGACTTTCGTTTGGCTCACTCACACTTTATTGAAAATACACGTTCAGTTTTTAATTGTAGATGTCTGTTCTCCAACTGAACGAAATTATTTTATTACTATGAAAATCTAAACGACGGTGGGGGCGGTGTCATGGTGGGCAAGTGTAGCTGTGGCTTTTGGGAATGGCCTCGTTGGCCAGCGAAGCAAGTGCATTCTGGGAGTTATTGTCTTTCATCCACATGAGACAAAAAATACATTGTCTGGCTTTTCTCAGTCTAGAAGGCACCAAATTCAAGAATAATTTCACATTTCTACTACATTAATGACCCAGTTTAAACACACTTTCATCTTCACAGCACTGAAGTAAGGCTAACATAGCCTTTAAGGCTAACATAGTCATACTAAAAGCAAAAATTTTTTTGTGACAATTTTGATTTTAGGGGGCCTTTAAGGTTGATTTTACAATCAGAGGGAACTCAGTATTACAGATAGTGCAGAAAGATATGCCTATATAAATTTAGCATTAGCTTTGTTTCTAAATAATGGTGTTTTTGACATCCCCAGTGCATATTAGTGTTTTTGTGCTACTGCTTGTGTTGCTTTCATCTGTATATGACAACAAATCCAATATTCCGTCACATAGAGGAAGTGAGGGAGAACAAATGGCCATTTCCATAACAGAGAGTTCTGATAAACTATGTGTGTGTGTGGTTGTTTTGGTGTCATTAATTGGAGCGGGATCTTTATTGCTGCTGGCAGTAGTTTCTGTAAGCGTCCTGTCAGTGTGAGCCAAAGACCTCCGAACACACACATTCCCGCTTTCTTTGCACATGCTGTGGCTAAACGGACAACGCTAACAAGCACAGCACGTGTGTGTGTGTGTGTGTGTGTGTGTGTGTGTGTGTGTGTGTTTGAGGGGACGTTTGTGATTTGGGGGTCCCTCATGCAATCATGCGACCTGCATAAGCAGTGCAAAACCCCTCAGAGAAAAAGTGAGCAAAAGAGAATGACACTGAGTTCAAAGCTGCCAGTGGAGAGTGAATGTATTATGCATAAGACAAAGAAAGGCAGAACAAGTGTGCGTTTGTGCGAGAGAAAAGTTGTGCGGTTCCCTCCTGTCCAGTCCGTTATTATGCATCACTGCGGAATGCAGAGTTAAGCTGTGCTGTTTTATGAAGTGAAATGTGTTGCATTCACTTCATGGTCATCCTTATCACTTTCCCTGGCATTGACAATATGTTCCATCAATTGGGACACGTTGCTTCCCTGCCATTAAGGAGGTTTTCAGGCAAAACCCGTTTTCACTGTTATATGGTTGCGGGGATGGGGAGGTGTTACGCATATTCTGAAATATTACAACATTTCCGGATCCAAAAACAAATGAAGATATATCTGCGTGAACCAGAAGGAGTGGATAGAAGACTGTTAACGCTTCTTTAAAAAGGTTGCCAGCTACCGCCAGTGTTTTTGATCATTTTCACAAAAGTTTCATGGCTATTAAATTCTATTCTGAAAATAAATTGTGTTTGGCACGGAAGAGATAAAATGAATGAATGAATAAAAAGGTTTTTTTTTCTTCTTTTTCTTGTTAGAAGTTAGAGCAAGTTATAGAGGCTGAATATGTATATATCACCACAGACAACATATACTCAAGGTAACTGAGTTTAAAAGAAGAGGCTCTGTTCTTTCTATTGACATATTGTATGTTCAGATATTCATACAACAAAAACCGTGAATACAATATTCTAGGGGAATTTAACGATCAAAAATGCTGGTCTCGGCTGGCAACCTTTTTTTAGAAAACACTGGAAACGGAGCGACTTATACATCAGCCTGTGTATGTGAGAATGAGAAAGAGAGAGAGATCAAGCTTAAGAAAAAAGACTTAGATTGTAGACTGTGTGCTCACGGATAAGCTTTTTAACACCCTCACATACCTTAATATAAACATAAACATACATAAACCAATATTAAATACAACTGATATTGCTAAAACACCAATGAATCATGTCATTACATTAAAAAGCTCAAAAATTCTGCATGAAAAAAAAAGACTGGATTCAGTCCACAACAATTCACTGAACATTTACTGTGACCATACCTTTATGCTATTTTACCTCAATCCATTATTTTTTATAAAGTACAATAAAACAATGGAGGCTGGCCATTGTGCTGAACAACATATTAGTAACTAAAACAGAAATAATCTCCTCTTCTTATGTTAAATTGATTAAGAAATATAGTATAGAGGACATAGTTGATAAAGTTAGCTGTAAATCCCCCCAAAATATTGATTCCATCAAAATAATAAAGCCTGTTACCTAAATATATAACAATTAATCTATACTTCTCTATATGTTTGACCAATGAAATGTCTTGACTTTTCCAGTCAGTTGTAACTGGAAAGTATAAGTATTTCCACAATCACAAATATTTTTCTGATATAATTCAAGAATTGTGGTTTGGTTTGAGTGAATCATTGAAAAGACCAATTCGAATGATTCACTCAAATACTGAGCATTCCAATGGTTTGCAAGCAAGTTTCCCTCTTAACAAGAGCTATATTTAGATAAAAATTGTCTGCAGAACATGATAACAAAAAATATCAATCGTTTACAATGACTGACTTTATTTAGTCTGTTTACATCTTCTCCAGAAGTGGTTTGTTAAAACATCAATGCAGTGTTTTAGCCGAGACCAGCTCATTCGAGTCCGATTCAAGACTGAGACTAGAAGTGTGTCAAGTCTGAGTCAAGACCAAGACCAGAAGAGTGTTGAGTCCGAGTCAAATCAACACAAAGACCAAAAGAGTGTTGAGTCCGATTCAAGACTGAGACCAGAAGGGTGTTGAGTCTGAGTCAAGACCAAGACCAGAAGAGTGTTGAGTCCAATTCAAGACAGAGACCAGAAGTGTTTCAAGTCTGAGTCCAGACCAAGACCAGAAGAGTGTTGAGTCCGAGTCAAGTCAACACAGAGACCAAAAGAGTGTTGAGTCCGATTCAAGACTGAGACCAGAAGGGTGTTGAGTCTGAGTCAAGACCAAGACCAGAAGAGTGTTGAGTCCAATTCAAGACAGAGACCAGAAGTGTTTCAAGTCTGAGTCCAGACCAAGACCAGAAGAGTGTTGAGTCCGAGTCAAGTCAACACAGAGACCAAAAGAGTGTTGAGTCCGATTCAAGACAGAGACCAGAAGTGTGTCAAGTCCGAGTCAAGACACAGACCAGAAGAGTGTGGAGTCCAATTCACAGAGACCAGAAGACTGGAAGACTAAGTCCACATGCTCCTGAGTCCATAAGACCAACACCATGAAAATACGGTCTTGGACGTGGATCATTGAGTCCTTTCATGGTCTTGCACTCTGGAGAATGTCTCAATCTTCTTCTGGTGTTGGTTTTCCCTCAAACTCAACCCTCTTCTGCTATCAGTCTTAACTTAGACTTGAATGAGCTGGTTTTGACAACAACACTGCATTGTGGTAAACACTTCACACTAGAAACCACAAATTCTCAATGCATATGAAAACAACAACCTTCAAATGTGACCTGCTCTGAAACTACTTGCACTACTCATGTGTTTTTTCCCCACATAAACTCCAGAATCATCACAATTTATCTATACGATTCTCTTCAATTCAGCTTTCTGTAGGCCAACATTGGACCAATTTGCAGTCTCGTAAAAATGCCATGCAATCTGGGATTAAACAATTAGCAGGAGAGTGAATACCATTAGTTACAGGGTGTACATTGTTGCCTGTATGAATGAACTTATGTCACAACACCTTCATTCCAGCATGAATTAATTGCCATTTGAATGCATGAGTTTTATAACAGAGGAGCAATGCAACTGTTCCTTCACAATTATTATCTTCACACTTTTAATAGTCTGCCCAAGTCAACTTCTTTCACGATAACCGTTCTTTTCATTTCTCTTCCTTTATAACTTGAGGTAAAAGTACCCTGAATAAGCCCATTTCCCAAGACATTTTCTCAGTATAATAGCTGTCTCGGCTTTATAATCTAAATGTATGTACAAATAAAGCTAAATAAAATTACATTCATTACAAACAGAGACTGAGATAGAGCAAGAGATACAAATATGTATGGGAACATAAAAATGAAACCGAATGTGTGGTACAAAATGTTCATGCTGTCTGTATCGCTTTTGTGTTACAGTTTCCAAAACGACATCGTTCCTGTCATCTGTATCTCTGTGTGAATAATAGGCACAGTGCGAACCAAACCCTGCTGACACTGAGGTGTGTGTGAACGCTCAAGGTTATATTAAACATCAATCAAGCCGAAGCATGCCGACACCACATTTCTGTGTTCTAGTCCAGCGGTTATGTGTGTCACAGGCACAGCACTCCTCGTTAGCATGTAAAGCACCCTCCGTCCTTTACTATTTTACTTTGTGCCAATGATAAGATAGGGCCATTCTGTCATGGACACGAAAAACCTGTTTCAAATCAAAGCACGCACTCAAACACACAAGATTTCAGCGTACAAATCTGCACTTCATAGAAACATGATTCCTGGTATAACTAGTATTTATTAATGACGAGAAGGGGGATTCATATATTAAAGTTTTAAGACGCTAGCAAATATGGAACAGTAATGTAAGCTGTCAAGATTTCAAATTGAGTTGTGAATGAAAAACTTGCACTAATGAAATGAAACGCAGACAAGTTTTCAAGCTCTGTTGGTTGGAAACATAATGATATAGACATAGATGCACTCCGGGAGCTGTTATGGATAGAAATGCGAAGTGCAGCTGGTACTGTCATTGTTAGTGTTGAGTTAATCTATGCTGAAGTACAGAGCATGATGCTGACACCAGCTCTGTCATTGCTTTTAAAAGTGTCGGTTGACTTGAGGAATACCTTTATTATAGAGCTTTTATTAAAGCTTGTGTTTGGTTGTGTTATTGTAGGCCTGTGACGATTGTGAAATTTGGCACACACCGTGTCCTAACTACACGCAAAACGTGTAATGCGACTCTGAATATCATTTAGTGCTCCCAGATTTGTAACGTAGTCGTACTAAAAGCAACAATGGATAATTCACCTCAGACCTTGAAATTAAACAAATGGAAACAAGGACGTTCAAACTGTGAACATTCTATGACAAATACTGTTTTAGTAACTCAGTATGCATTTTTAGTAAAGTTTAAATGGTGTAGCCTAACATTTGTGAGTTTGATTATGTATAGGCTACTTTATTAATCTCTGGTGCCTGCACTTTCCGTGAGAGCCCGCCCACGCGCTGTTCTGATTGGCTGTGGTTTTTGATTGATTTGTCGCACTTTGTAGTCGCGTTGCGTTACTTGTTATAAGTCACTTGTCGCTGGATTCTTGTCGCGTTGCGTGTAGTTAGGAGGACGCGGTGTAAGGATTAGCTGACATAGAACATGTCAGTTATTTTGAATAACGATTTAGTTGTCTGTTTTGTTCGTAAAAAATGAAAGCATAACACAGTCATTTAAGTAATTTAAAGGATTAGTTCACTTCAAAATGAAAATTTCCTGATATTCATCTCATCCAAGATGTTCATGTCTTTCTTTCTTCAGTCGAAAAGAAAATACGTTTTTTGAGGAAAACATTCCAGGATTTTTCACCCCATCATAACCTTCCATGGCAACCAAAATGTTGAAGGTCCAAATCAATGCAGTTTCAAAGGGCTACGAAGGGCTTCAGTGGCTTTGCATGATCCCAGCTGAGGAGTAGGGTCTTATCTAGCAAAACGATTGGTCATTTAAATAAAATATATATTTTTAAATGAATATACTTTTTAACCTAAATTGCTCATCTTGCGCAATCATGTCAGAAAGGTCACGCTAGACGTAGGCAGAAGTACCGCACCCGTGTTTACAAAGCGCACGTGCGAAGACTAATACACAAGTCCTTTAGCAAAAAAAAAAAGGTAAAGCAACAATGTCGGAAGATTTAAAGTTGAAAATGGAGTGTTTTTGGTAAAGGCGGTACTTCACTTGGGGCGGTACTTCTGCCGTGACCTTTCTGACGTGAGTTCGCAATCCTTACATTTTAAAATGTTTTGAAAATCACAGATGATTGCAAAATAAGTCCCTATTCCTCGTCTGGGATCGCGCAGAGCCTCTGAAGACCTTTGAAGCACTTTGAAACTGCATTGATTTGGACCTTCAACATTTTAGTTGAAATGGAAGTCAATGGTGGGGAGAAAAATCCTGGAATATTTCCTTAAAAAACAAAAAAACGTAATTTATTTTTGACTGAAGCAAGAAAGACATTAACATCTTGGATGAGATGGGGGTGAGTAAAATATCAGGACATATTCAGTGAACTAATCCTTTAATTTAGTTTAACTTGGATTCATAATAAAAGATTTTAAAATCTTGCACAAAATGTTGCAATAGTATACTAGTAGAAGTAATAGTAGTAGTAGTTGTTGTTGTTGTTGTAGTAGTAATAAAATAAAATAAAAACTTATATAATAATAATACAAGATTTATTATAATTTAAAACATTTTTATTTTTGGTAAAGTTCACTATAAAAATGTCAGGCCTCTGCAATTGAAAATGTTCTAGTGACTGGTCACATCTAAATTTTTCAGTTGGCTAAATTGAATTTCTGTGAATTGATACAATTTTATTAACAGAAATTCAATTTGGCCAACTAAAAAAATCTGATGTGACCAGTCACTAGAACATTTGGAGACCTGCATTTTTTTTCAGTATTCATTTTGGTCTATTCTTCCCATTTACCCTGGTGAAAATACAATTCAATAATACATTAAAAAAACACAACAACAAAAAATTAAATAAAAAAATTAAAATACTTTTATATAAATAATAATTATGTATGACAGGCCTATGTTGAGTTGATCTGAGCTTTGTTGTGCTGGACTATGATGTGTTGAGAACAGTGAGATTCTGTTGGATGTGATTAGATCTCTGTGTTGTTGTGAGTAGAAATCGGAGATTCAGTCACAAAGACAGCCCTCTACACACACACACACACACACACATGCACACACCATAAATCTCTGTCTTACACGTCTGTACATCTTTCCTCTCCAGGAGTCAGCAAGTCCTTACACACTACTGTGGCTCACCTGCACAAAACCTCAGCGTGCCGCTGGAATAACAATACGTTCACTATCACACACTCGCACATAAACACACTTCACTTCTCTTGAGGTGAGACGACCTACTTCTCTCCTTTACAGCGCTGAGGCGATTGAGAGAGAGAGAGAACTGACAGAGAATCTTCCTTCTGACCAGAAATCCTCTGAGACGTGATCCTGAGGCGGTCAGGAGAGTTAGTTCATCATACACACACACACACACACACACACGCAGGGAAGAATAGCTCATATGCTGAACCCCCAGAGAGCATGTCAGCTCTGTAATGGAAGAACAGAGAGCGAAAAGACAAAGATGAGGAAAAAAGAGCATAATCTAAATGACAGAGAGAGAGAGCGAGAGAGAGAGAGAGAGAGAGAGAGAGAGATCCTGAACAGCTGCCAGGAACCGTCCAAACCGTCTTCCACTGTCCCACCAACAGAGTGACCACAGAAAGTTGTGTTGTGCATTATCGTGTTGGTCTGTTTTCTATTCTACCGAGGACTATAATGTATCACTATTGTGTTGTATTGTATTGAGTTGTTCTATTGTATTATGTATGTTGTGCTGTTTTATACTGTATTAATGCTCCATTGTGTAGATTTGTTATTGTTAACAAAAAAAACTATAACAATTAAAAACCTATTTAAAATATTTTTGTTTATTAAAAGGTGCACTATGTAACTTCTTCCGTCCAGAATCTTGGGACATGTGGTCTTCACCTCACAGCCGGTGCAAGAATCGGGATAGGACTCGGGCAGGAAATCATGTTCATGGATGCGATTATTAACGTTACTGTATATGGAGCAGAGCAGGGGCGAGTGTTGTGGAGCTGAGCAAGGCCGCTGGAGCGCAACACACGCCTCGCGAGCAGTGGGACTTTTATTATGACGGGACACAGTCACCGGCACCATTTCCGCTTTTCCAGTCATGAGTATGAGGTGACGCAGCTCTGTTCATCATATTAGATACATTTGATTATGACTTTACTCTGTGCGTTCGCTCGGCGGCTGCTATGACACTTGTTCACACTGCAGTGAGAGTAAAGCATTTCTACCAAATAAAAGCGGAAACCGAGGGTAACGCAGATATCCTGGTTCCTTGGTTAAGATAGCAATTTTCTCAAGTTTTAAAAATAGTTGGAAACATTTGGGATACTCAACTGAACAAAATATATAACACTGGCCTGGCGGTTTTTGGTTATTTTGCTAAAAATAAAAGCTACATAGTGCCCCTTTAAACTAATGAATAATAATAATAATAATAATGAAAATGAGAAATGGTGTTTTGACAACTAACTGAAAATAAAATAAGTGAGAGTTGAAGTTAAACATGAATATTGCATTATATTTTACCAGTATATATTTTCTTTAACATTTTATTTCATTTAATTAGGTTGTTTTTATTGCATATTTTATTTTTAATATATTAAAAAATATATATTTTAACATTTTTATTTAACATTGTTTTATTTTATTGTCATTAGTGTGAATAAAAAGTAGACCAAGACTAGACTTTTTTTATATTTTCAAAAAAATTCAAATTACTATATACAATAGTAGATAACATTATTGCATTGTGGTTTCTTTTTGGTTGTTTTCTGTGATGTTGTTCTAAGAGAGATAGTGAGATTGGTTTAAAGAATATAGTGAGAAGAGCACAGGGAACGAGGGAGCTGGTAAAGGAGGGGAGAAATGTTGTGGTGAGAGAAAATGAGAGCACAGGAAAGATCAGAATGTGACAATGAAAAAAAAAAAAAAAAGCGAGAGATGACCGAGAATGAGTCAAAGAAAATGGGAATGAGAGCAGAGAAACCACAGAAGAGGGATCCAGAAAAAGAGAGTAGTACTATTTCTTTTAGCAGGAGCCATATTTCTTTTTAATTTGCCCTGCTGTAAAGAAATATTACAGAATATATTGCAGAAATCTCTGCTGCTGGAAAGAGAGAGACATGGAGCAGTGTTTGACTGCATAAGCACGCTCAAACTCTCACTGGAGGAATTCTCCGT